>JASSUY010045645.1:2910-15659 GCA_032466535.1 Forpus xanthops
GTGGCATGGTTTAGTGTGAGGTGTCCCTGCCCATGGCAGGGGGTTGGAACTGGATGATCTTAAGGTCCTTTCCAACCCTGACTCTTCTATGATGCTATGATTCTATATAGAGAGCAGATGAGCAGGCAACTCTGTGGTACCATTTTCATCAGCTCTGCTCATGGGAGCAAGAAGCTGTCCCTCTTGGTGCTCTTCTGTCCATGTAAGGGCCCCATTTATCTCTTCTTTATGTGTTGCTGCACTAGGGACAAAATTCAGCTCTTCACCCATGTTAGCAATGACATGAAATCTTTCTTTAATACCTGCTTTTCAGGGAACACCTCACCTCTTGCTCTCTAGGCATCGTTCTCTCTTAGTTTTGGCTGTCATGTTTTTGCCCCAGTAAACCACCATGTATCTGTGTGCTCATCTTTGCTCCGCTCATCATTTTCTACTCCATCAAACAAAGTATCTCCTTTGAATTTCATCAGTGGTGATTTTTCTTGATTTCCAGATGAAGTTTGTATGAATAGAAGTAGTGAATAGCATTAAATCTGCACACAATCTTCTACCCTGGAAGAACCCTTCTTGGTTAAGGGGTGATCTCCCATCACCAGCAACCATTTGAGATCAGTCGACCTGTCCTTAGCTACATGTCACACTCGGGATGTGCTTCTAATCTTTCAGTCATACTGTGAGCAGGGACCAGATCTGCAGCCTTATGGATTCCAGTTCATTATGATTTATAGGGCTCTGGCCTGAAAGAAGAACCTATCATCTGTCTGGCTTATTGCCCTTTGCTCAGTCCATCCTTGGAGGACTTTCAAGTAGGAAATGCTTCTGAAGCAGCTTTTTGTATCTGCTCACTGCCTTAGGTGGAAAGCTTGGCTTCCACCAGAGGAGAAGGGCAGCAAAGGATCCTTGTTGGGTTGGGTGAAGAATGATGGGACCACACTGCCATGCAAAGTAGCATTTGTACTGCAGAAGCTGCCATCCCAATGCATTGCATGCTGCATCGGGTCTGTCTTTGCAAGGAGACTAAGAACGTGTGCAGAAAGAGGAAAAGAGACACAGAAAGAGAAGAATGGTTGTGGCTACAGGCAATGAAAACTTAGGATGTTTGAACACCAGCAAATGAAGGTAAAAACCCTTATCTGCCAGCTCGTGGAAATTAAGAGGATGAAGAGGAACCCGAAAGCACCTTCTGATGTTCTCCCAAAGAAAGGAGTCCCTGGAAGAGCCTGTGAGGAAAACTGGAGAGAAGATAATAGAAAGAAATCTCTGAGCAAAAAAAATGCTGCAGAAAATGGCTGAGAAGTGGTGGGGTGAAGGCCCTGCAATAGCTTAGAGGGAAAGAAGAGTAAAAAGCACTAAGTATAAGTGTAGCCCATAGCAGGGGAGCTCTGAGTTCCCCTTCTAACATGGCAGAGTGGTTTTATCTCGTCCTCCTTGGAGAAGAACAACCTGGCAGAGGCTAACAGAAGGAGGTTAAGAGGAAAGGATGAAGATCTCTCACTGAGATGTAGAGGATGATGCTATAGAACTAACAGTTGGCAGAGAAGGGGAGAAGAAAGCACTCTTACCTCTTTACTAGATGATATCAGGTATGTGCCATTGACCAAATAAATCACAACAGTGCAGAGAAGTCAACCAAAACTGATTCGCGTGATTGGGAGGAGATTAACCTTTTATGTAGGATGGAAGGCAGGGGAGGGCACAACAAAACCAAAAGGAGGGAACTTTATAGAAGCAAAAAAGCAGAACAAGACAGAGAATTAAAACCTTGCTTGTCACCGAAAGATGTGTTCAACTACTCCCACCTTTACAGGAGGTCTTGTCATTGACTTGCCAGCTTACAGGATGCCCTAGAGTTTTCTGCAAGGAAGGGTTAGAGAGAGATGTTTATCTAAGCCACGAGCTAGGCTGTGAGATATCCACCACTGATGTACCAGTGCACCATCCATTGCCTCTGATACTGGTGTTGGCATGGATAGATGGGCCAGAAGTGTTTATTAGAGGAGTCCTCGCCATGAAGATCCTGCCTCAGGAGAGATGCAGATGATGGTAACACAAGGGAGCAGCATTGGCAAAAATGAGCGTTGTGACTGATTGTGTCACACCTTGACAAGCAATTCCATCCTCTCCATCAGGCTGCCAACCCCTTTCAGCACGGTCAGGCCTTGTGCAATTCTCCTTCTGCAACTCAAGTGAATTGAAATGGCAGTTTGTACATCTGTAGTTCCCATCCTTGCTCATTAGGAAGGTGTTTGTGCCACCTATTCCTTGTGCACTTCCTTTCCTTGTCATTTAGATTTATCCCAAATCCCCTGTGCATGACTAAAACCGCAGGGATCTGACAGAACTGAAACTGGTTTTAGAGACAACCACTGTCTATGCTGTTGTCCCAGGTGATCCACTCATACCTCAGTCTTTTTGAACCTCCAAATTCCCTTTGGCCATGACAGCCTTTGCAATGACACCAAAAGATCTAAGGCCAAAACGTCCTTTCCTTGCTCAACACTAAGCTCAGTTCCCTACATCTGTTTTTCTCTTGGTGGTCCAGTCCTGTGTGTCCTGCTGCTTGCATCCACTGGCCATTCTGAGAATGGCACCAGCCATCGTCTCCTCAGCTTTCTTTCACGTGCTTGCAAAGCTGCTGTATTTAGAACTCCTCATGAAGAAAGAACTGAAACTTCAAACCTCAATCATGACTGGAACGGTCACTTTGAAGGCTGAGTTTTACCTGAAGTGAAAATCATTGATGCAAGAACCGTGAGCTGGGTTCTTAAATGTGAAATGACACCATGAGGAGCTTGCTTTGTCTTTTTCAGTCATCTATGGGATGCTCCTGAGGTCTTTCTGTAGGAGGAGGACAAATTTGGGCTGTTTCCACTTTAAGATGATAGAATTTTTCTCCTTTAAACTTCCCAGGCATCACCTAAGGATCACTGATGCCCCCATTAAAGGCTGGTCTCTCCAAAGAGAGGAAAAAGACAAGGCAGCATTGTATAGCAGAGGTCTCCTCAGGCCAGTGTGATGCTCCCTGAGATGTTTAGATGCAGAGGAGTGGCATTCTGATGTAAAAGCTTTGATTTCTGGTCGGACTGTGGTAGTGCCCCCAGGTCCCAAACCTGTAGTGGTTGGTCGTGTTAAAAAGCTCATTGGAAGATTGGCCTTATCCTGGACACAGGTGTCTCCTCAGCCTCTCCTGCCACATTCCTCACACGGTGGCTGTAACCTGAAGGAAGGTAGTTATTAAAACCAAAGTGTTTGCAGAGGGTCGAGGCTGGGAAAGGACCAGTCCTTGCTCGTGTCACTCACTGATCTTCCTTCTGTGCTTGTGGAGACTCAGGCTCTGCCATCCCACTGTTAAAGCTGTTTCACTGTCTCCTCAAGCTGTACAGCCAACTGATGTGATCTGCTCTGCTCACTTGCAGTAGCAGGGGAAAGCATGCGGGGCACTGAAGTAAAGCTGTGATAACAACCCTAAAAGCTTTTCTTTGGAGCAGCTCTCTGTCATTCACAAGAGATCCCGATGTGTTTTGGGAATCGCTGGTAAGGCCGCTTAATTTATCACCCCCAGGCTCTCATTGGCTCAAGGGCAAGCAAATCAGGACCTGAAGAAACAGATGTTTCTTCCAGCAGCCAATCTTCTTCCTTCCCTTAAGTACATTTTCCGCACTCTGCTTGCTCATCGGTGACTCCAGTTGCCTCCTTTACCATTAATGACCTTCAGGTCTGAGAGGGTTTAATAATGCCACCCTCTGGTGAGAATGCAAAGAAAGCATTGACACTCAAGATGGACAGAAGAAAGGATGGAGTGAGTTTAGGATGTAGGCTGCTGCATGAGCAAGGGTGAGTAGAAGGATTGTGAGTAGGGAACCTGGTAATACTTGTTAACCTTGTGTAGAAGGATGTATGCCACTGCCTACAGTTGCCTTTTCCAAATCTGTCTTGCTCTGTAACCTCTGGCCTGTGTATCACAGTGTTGTCTCAATGGTAGGTTGTATTCTGACCATCCCTTGCACTGGAGTCTCCTGGAAACTGAGCTATGAGGAGGATCTGGAGAGCAGGAACCAGCAACAGGACCAAGAAGGAGGGACTGAACAAGAACCCAAGTGATGGTGAGTCTTAGTGCTTCAAATGAGGGCTTCCTTAGAAAAACCATCTGGCAGCAGTATAAGGGCCCCTGTTTGCTAAGATAGTACTGAGAGGGGCTATAGTAAAGCAAAGATGTGCTGGAGAAGGGCTCTGAAGCACTCGGGGGTTAAGACCTGCTCAAAGTTGTGTCAACTCTAGTATTGCCATTTATAAACCAGACACATCCAGCTTTAAGCCTCCTCAAACACCTTCCTTCCAAAATGTGGTGGTGAAGGTCCTTCTGTATCAGGAATCTAGCGAGATGTCCTTAGGAAGAGCTGGCAAAGCAATCCCTGTGTGTGCTAACCCAGTTCCCCATCCCTGAGAAGTTCTAGGCCATTAGCTCTGTTACTCAAGGCCCTTCCAGTGGGAGATGCTCCTCACTGCCATGTGCTCCTGTTATGGCCAAATTGGAGCCCACATTACTCAGTTGCCTGGGGCAAAGGAGTGGGACAGAGGTGGTGCAACACCTTGCTCTAGGTGCCTCTTGGACATACCATTTCCATCTAGTTTGCTCCTACCTCCTTGGAGCACAGAGAAATAATGGAAGCTGCAGCTCAAGGTTTCAGGCAGTTCTTCTATGTAAGGAGCTGTGCTGGTGAAACGCACAGGAACTTGCACATGGAAGCAGCAGCACATGTCTGGCACTAGAGGGAACTGTCTTATCAGCAGATGTATGGAGCCATCTCCCCTTCAGCATCCTCAGCATCCTCTAATGCGCCCTGCAAAGCCATTGCAAGCTGTGCTGCTGGGTTTGGTTTTAATATAGCAAATGTAGTATTTAGGGGCTAAATGCAAACTTCCCGTGGGAGAAGTGCAGCTTCTTTCAATGGCCTGCATTGTCCCAGCCTATTGACCTACTGGTAGCTGGAGTGTTGGGCTGCAGGTGAATATAGAGCAGTGATAAACTTCCCGTGGGAGAAGTGCAGCTTCTTTCAATGGCCTGCATTGTCCCAGCCTATTGGCCTACTGGTAGCTGGAGTGTTGGGCTGCAGGTGAATATAGAGCAGTGATAAATGCATTTAACTTATCTGAGACCTAAAATCTGAGCAGGGTGGCAAATGGACTGTTCTGGTTACAGCTGCTGATGGCAAGTGGGTAATACCATCTATAGCGTGAAAAAGTAGTGCCAGGGTCCTTGCTTGTTTTCTCTGTCCCATCACTAACCTCTGCCTTCAATAACACAAGGTTAATGTGCTGCTTCCAGCTGATGGAAGGATCACGGTTGGAAGCTGGGTGAAAGCAAACTGTCCTTCACAAGCAAACCGCTTTCTCCATGTCCAATGGGAGCTATTATACACTGTGTCTTTAGGAAAGGAATGACAAATACAATACATTAACTACTAAATACAGTCTATTAACTATTGACATTCACGTCTTGAATATTAGTTTAACAAACAAAATTACACGGGAGCAGTTGGTAGATATTCTTTTCTGCATTGAAAACAATGTGTTAACACTGACACTGCAGAACCCAGGTCTTGAGGTTTGGGTGTGTGTATGTTGAAAACCAAGCTCTTGCAGTAGTTACCAAGCAAATTAGGAAGTTCTTATGCAGAGTGGCAGCAGAGTTATCACCAGCAGGGCTGTATGTGTGTGACAAGTGTCCTTTAGCAGTCCTAAACTGTTCTCACGTTCAGCTTTGATAAGTGGGTTTGAATCTCAGGATGACATCTCTGCAAGCCACGTGCTTTCATTACAGCTCTGGGTCTCTGTAAGAGTCAAGAGGCCGGAGTGCAAGAAGTAAATGTTTGCACTGGACTGGGTAAGTCCTTGATACAGATAATAGTTCATTCACTGCTAAAATGTGGCATTTATAAGGGGTCTGTGAATGGCCTTTGGCAAAACCCCATGACATGGGGTGGCAATAGCTGCAGAGGAACAAGGTTACCAGCCAGGAGCTGCAAAAGCAATGATGGGGAGAGACAGTGCAACTGCTAGAGTTTGGGTTTGGGAAGAAGAAAGCTGATAACTGAGGTTCTCTTTGGGACTCTCCTTTGGTTTTTAGCAATAGCAGGACTTGGTGTGGAACCTTGCATGGATGGGACTTGTCCTCTCATTGGCATCACAGCATCCTGCTGGGACAATGGGTTTGTACTACCTATGAGATCTCAATGAAGGACATCCCAAAGGTAACAGAGACAACATGGAAATGACAAAAGTTAATCCACAACCAATGTGTTCATAGGTTCTCTATTAAACAGAGCCTTAAAACTTCAGACTACCTTGGACCAGGGCTTCAGGTCCACTCCCATCAAATTCTCAATCCAAAGGAAATGCACAGATAAGGACTCCTTTTGACGCCAGTATTGCAAACCAATGGCTTTTACCTCTGAGTGATGCTCTGACTGGTGTGTTCCTAAGGGGTCTGTGCCAGTTAAAACCCCAACATTCAATGAAAAGAATTCAGAGCATCTGGGTATGGTTTAAAACCAGAGACATATAAATCCTACGATTTGGGGACTGCAATGGGATATTTGAATGAGAGGGATTCACAGAGGCACCTAAAAGAGACACTTCATGTCCTCATATCTCACTGCAAGCAGCCTGGCTAAATATGTGTCCTGGTCATTCTATTTATAAGTAAGTCGGTCAGGATTCAGGTTTTATCTGTTCCTCAAAATGTAACCCTGCTGCTAAAAGATTTATGTTATGTGTCAATGTGATTCTCAAACAGGAAGCATTGATTGCAATGGCAAAATAACATGCAAAGATATCTCACCACCCCCTAAAAGCACAAAGCCCAATCCTCCCCCCGCCCCAAAATCCAGAGGTTTCCTGACCTTTTTGCACAACCAAATGCTATTCAATGGATAGATTAGAACAAGTGTGCTTCTGTGTGTGAATCTTCATGTGTAAACTGTGACTTGCTACGTAAGCAAGAGTCTATCCTTAATTAATGGCAGATGAAAAGGGGTTATCCCATGCTGAGAGACTGGTTTCCTTTCTCAGATGTGATGGGTAGGGACTGGGTGGTCCTCAGGGATGCATTGATCCAATCTAAGGATATATATGGGGTGTTAGTGCTGTACATAGGAAAGTGTATGTTGTAAACTGGCTGGGCAGTTAGAAAGCACCAGCTTCCCACTGTGGGGGCTTTGAAAGAGAAGTAGTATCTTTAAGTAAAGGCTACAATTAACTGGAAGTCCAATGGAGGGGCTTAAAGAGACATCAGTAGGCTTTCAGTCAGGCTCGAATGGGCAAGGAGCACCTCGAGGAGTCTAAGGTTTATGCCTTAGACTAAGCAGAAACACAGGAGACCGCACAGTATTTGCTGTCACACAGCACAGCAGAGGCACGGTGTGAGCAGGAGCTGTGGGGCTGTGGCTCCCCATACATCCTGGCATGGTGCAGTACAGTGTAGAGTGGCAAAGCCTTCAGCTGCAGCTCAACCTGGTAAAGGTTGTTACCTGTTGCCTTCAGAACACTGGATGTTTCCTGGAGGCTGAAGGGTTTCTAACGGGCAATTACAGCAAAACTCTTCTGCTGATGCAAACAGAAGGAAAATGGTTTTCAGTGGGTTTTCTTTGATTTACCACTTCTGCTATGAGGAGGCATCTGCATGAACAAGCTGTTTGTTGCAGAGCCCAGCACCAAGAAGCCACTCTGATGCTTTTGATCTCGTACAAATGCTCAACTACTGAGCACATCAATAACACATTCATGGTAATAACGTGTAAATACACAGCATGAGCACTGATGATGTGAGTGCTCCATCACTGGCAGTGTTCAAGGCCGGGTTGGACATAGCCTTGGGTGGCATGGTTTAGTGGGAGGTGTCCCTGCCCATGGCAGGGGGTTGGAACTCAACGATCTTAAGGTCCTTTCCAACCCTGACTATTCTATGATCTCAGGCTGACAATCGTTGGGCTCACAGTAGCAAGTCTGCACTGTGCAGATGGATCTGGAAGTTATGTGTGCTGGGATGCACTGTGCTGGCGATGGGCAGGATCCCTGGGAAACCACTGGGATAGGCAGGAAAGTGCTGTCCTCCCTAGAGAGCTGTCAGAGAGGCTTCACTCTGGAGACAGCACATGGATCATATCTAAATGTGCCCTTTACTCCTCCCACTCAGTAACTCCCTGCTGTCTGGAATAGAAAAGGGAATTCAAATAACCCAAGTGCGACTGCATTGCTCAGCTTGGCAGCCCACCCTCTCCAGGCTGATTTCGTGCAGACACGACTTCTTGTTTACTCTCAGAGCATCTTCCTCTTTCTTTCTGCACATCTTAGCACTTCTTTATGAAACACTTAAAAAATACCACTTATTTCCAATACCACTTGCCAGGGGATAGGGACAGGAGGGAATTGTCTGATCTCACTTGGGCAGGCTGGGCTTGAAATGGAATCTAATTTCAAGTGACACTTATACTGCATTTCATCTTAAATGGGAAGTCTGGAGTCTGGAAGTGCACTGGTAGCTTCTGGTTTTAAAGTTGAGCATATAGAATGTATTGACACCTAATAAAGGGTGTTTTATGAAAAGGGGCTGTGATCCTTTGGGTGTGCAGAGGATTGAAGATTTCATAGTTGTATAGTTATTGTAGATATAAGGCAGAAGCTCTTCCCTGTGAGGGTGCTGAGGCGCTGGCACAGGGTGCCCAGAGAAGCTGTGGCTGCCCCATTGCTGGCAGTGTTCAAGGCCAGGTTGGATGGGGTCTTGGGTAACATGGTTTAGTGTGAGGGAGTTGGAACTGGATGATCTTAAGGTCTTTTCCAACCCAAACCATTCTGTGATTCTATGATTCTTTTGCACATGGAAAATGTCTCCATGGAAAGGCTCTCCTCCACCTTTCTTAGAAACAAGTGGTAGGAAAAAGGGCCTACTCCTCCCTCTGGTATTCGAGAACAACTTTTTTGTGCTTGTTGGAAAGTGAAGTGGCTTTTGCAGTTCCAACAGTGTCTACAGAGAGGGTCCCACTGGCATGGAGTTGTTTTGGGAGATTGGTCCTTGATTTTTCCTTGTAATCTCAGCTTCGCAGATGGCAGTGGTCCATTCCCTTACCTCCGGCCCATAGTGCCAACACAGATCTCTATTGCTCTTGCAGCAGATGATGGCAGGAGCTTCACAGGGAGGCCCCTCACTTGTCTGATTGCAAGAGTAGAACAGACGTTTGGAGGATGTGGAGCACACATGGTAAATGTGTTCTCTGGATAGGTTTAATCTGGGTACAGCTGCAGATTTCCCTGGAGAGATCAGCTATGGGAGGGGGGACCACAGAGGTTGAGGAAGGTTGTGGCAAACAGCATTGGCAAGTGGTTGTTTTGTCCTGACAGCTCTTGGCTACGATGGTATAGACGTAGTTGGTGTTTACAATGTGTGGCAAGCAGAGTAAGGGTGTGAAGCATGTACTTACCACCCTCTCCAAGCAGTTCGCAGCCTGATGGTAATGTACTTGGACCAAGCACAATGATTCCCAAACCCATACCTTTTCCTGGATCAGCTCCAGGTCAGGACTCAAATCCTTAAACATGGTCTTTGCTCTGGTTAGTGCGTGCTATAAACACCAAGTGCATTACTGGAGTAAATGTGTATACAGAAATAACTGTGGGGTGTTTTAACAGTAGGATTTTATTAGGTATGAAAGCACAGGTAAAATATTTATTGCAATCAACACCCTAAAATCACTTCTATATGAACATATAGCATCAAAAATATACCCCTTAAGTATCAAAAACCATTGCCCTTGGTAACAGTCAGCTACTATTCATTAAAGAGATCCCTAGTCCCTTAAGAAATGAATTGAGGTCTATGTATGTTTGTACCATGTGTTCGTACACTGGCACATGTGCAAGTTTCAATGATAAACTACTCAACAGTTTCCCTCTCCTTAAATTCTCTTCCAACTCTCACACCAGGCCAAGAATGATGCTTTTGCTTCCACTTTCCTCCTTCCTCTCCCTCGATTCAATTCCACATTCAGCCTTGACATATTGTCCTGCTTTTGTTCTTCAAATCTTCACTGGTTGAGAACATCTAATGCTTAACAAGAGGCATGTCAGTGGTTCAGTGCACCCCTTGAGTCTCTTCATACAGGTAATGGCAACTCTCAGAGGTGGCTGGCCCCACAGAGGAGATATTTACACACATTTCTTCTTCCCAGAGCCTTTCAGACAAAGACAGAGCCATCCTGATCGCTGGTGTTGAGGGTTACATTGCTGTTCACGATGCTTTCTGCATAGCTGATGGAAGGAGTGACCTGGTAGCGGCTGCAGGGCCCGCAGAAGCACAGGTATGGGCAGTACTTTAAGCAGACACGATGAAGGTATTTCCTGAATTTTTCCCCAGCAAAGGCATAGATAAAAGGATTGAGGCAGCAGTGGGTGAATGCGATGGTTTCAGTCAGGTGCATTGCGTAGTCCAGGGATTTAATTTGGTTGCAGCTTGTGAATAACTCATAGTGCTTTAAAGTCTCTAGAAAAATCAGGACGTTGTAGGGGGACCAAAACAGAAGAAACACCACCACCACGACCAAGACCAGCTTTACAGCTCGTGCCTTTTTCTGGTTCTTACAGGCCAGCAGGGTTTTGATGATCCCACAGTAGCAATAGCAGATGATACAGACCGGGATGAAAAACCCGAGGGTGTTGAGCTCCACATTGCAGAACACTGGCCAGATGTTCTCCAGCTCCTGGGGGAAGACAGAAATGCAGTCGTTTTCTACCAGCTGGGAGAACACAAACTGTGGCACTGAAACCAGAACAGCTATTGCCCACACTGCACAGGTTATAAGCAAGCCATGCTTCACTGTTCTGGATTGCAGAGAATACGTTGCCCGGACAATGGCCAAGTACCTGTCAATGCTGATAACAGTGATAAAGAACATGCCCCCAAAGAAACCAATGTAATACAGCGAGGATACAGCCGTGCATGGAACAGTCCCAAGGGTCCATCCACGCACGGTGTTGGAGGCCCAGAAGGGGAGGGAGATCACAAAGAGAAGGTCCGAGATAGTCAAGTTCAGTAGATAGATGTCAGTGATGCTTTTCTTGCTGCCTTCTTTCACAATGGCAAAAACCACCATTAGGTTCCCTGTGAGGCCGAGAGCAAACACTGCAATATAAAATATTGGCAGGAATATTTTCCCAAACTCTTGGATGTCAGTCTTATTGCAGGAAAAAGCTTGTTCATCGTAAGTGTATTCGGCTGTTGTCCCTGTGAATGCTTCCATCATGATGAATCTTCTGGCTAAAGGAAACATGAAAAGGGAAAAGAGAATCATGTCAGAGAGGGAGATCCAGGGAGGTGACAACGTGGCCAAAGCAGACTGTTAACACTGGGTATGGAAGGAAAGGCCAGTGAGAACAAAACTGCAACTGACCCCTCAGTTACAGTGTCACTGTCTTCTTACAGGAACCCTCACTGGCTGTAAGGAAGGGACTTGGTTCAGTGACCATAAGCTGCCTCAAGTCATACGTTTACACCTCCTGTAAGTGGGAGGTGTGGTCAGTAGAGCCAATGAAGAGCAGTGTCAGGCCAAATGCACTTTAAGACAAGGCAGGATGCTTTCCAGACTGCTGTGTTGCTGAAGCTCCTTTTGACTGTAAGGACAGCATGGGCACGTTACTCATTGGTAGACACCAATGGTGTGTAACTGCTCCCACTCCTAACACTTAGCGGAATCCCAGCACATCCACTTTTCACTGATAGCAATGTTTTTTATAGCCTGTTTAAAATCAGCCTTGTGAGACTAAGCATGAAATAGAGATGTCGTGAGGTGTGAGACAGTCCTTGCCCAAGAAGTTTCATATGATGGAGTGCTAACAACAAACTCTCCCATGGGTGGCTACTGTGACCATTGACATTGTCTCTTAAAGACTCATTGCCAGAGCACCATTTGTGGTGTGGGCTGTGAATTTCTGGCCTCTTATTTTGCAGTCATTTCTCAAAGAGGCTTTTTTGGTGCTAGTTGGGAATGCAGGTCCTCCGTTTGAAAATACCTTCTTCTGAAAGTTCAAAGCCTCGCTGTCTCCCAAGCATTGAAATGAGAAGTGCCCACAGTCATTAGAAAACAATCTTTGTGGTTATGAACAGGAAAAGTGGGCTACAAGAAGGGCTGTCTCAGCACTGGTAGTTTTGGGGCATGGGCATGGCATGGGGAAGGCAGTTTGCAGCAAGCAGGCACACCCATGGGTTCAGCACCTCTTGCAGTGCCTGCCCACTAGAAGGGAGCTGAGTCTGAATACACAGCCTGGCCTTGCTTGCAGCCCAGTTTAATTCTCCAGCTTCTGGAGATGTGATATCTGACCATAGAATTAGATGGGATGAACAGGAAATGCCTAGGTGCTGGGGCAGAAGCTGACAGCTATTGCAAACAAGATACTGTGAGATTACAGGTGCCTACAGAGGTATGTGTTAGGTTCCTATCTCTTTACTTTACCCTGCTGAGGGATACAGAAATGAGCAGGACAGATCGTGCATAATCCCAACAGCTGTCATGTTCTGCCTTCCCATCCTCATCATAGTCACAGAATCACAGAACCAATAGGGTTGGAAAAGCCCTTTCAGCTCATCCACTCCAACCGTTCCCAGCACTGCCAAGGCCACCACCGACCCATGGCACTGAGGGCCTCATCTCCACAGTGTGTGCACACTTGCAGGGACGGTGACTCCAGCACTGCCCTGGGCA
>JASSUY010045648.1:0-17745 GCA_032466535.1 Forpus xanthops
AGCCATAACTATAAACACTGGTGTTATCAGCACTGTTCCCAAGCCGAAAATCCAAAACACAGTGCTCACCAGCTACCACTTAAAGGAGAAACAACTGCTGCTGCTGAACCCATGACAGTTACCTTGACAGTTACTCACAAGAGAGACTTAATGTGTCTTGCAGAAGTGGGACAGTGCAAGAAGAACCCTTCTGGAAACTGTCACAGAAGTCTGGCCATATGGAAAAAGCCACACAAAACCTGCTGTTGACAGTACGTGGGATAGGACTGTGTTTCTGTGCTTTTCTTTAAAACAGTTTAGTTCCCATCATTAAAACGTCTATGAGCCTTTCAGAAGCCAATCATAAGAAATATACCAATATGATGGGGTTATTACTATGAGAAGATGAAAAAGCAAATGCCCTTGAGATCTTTACTTTTCATAGTATTCAAGAAGTGTGGCATGCCAGCAAACCAAGCAAATACTCAAAACCTCAGCTGCCATAAATCTCAGGTATTAGCAGAAGCTCCTATCATCAACTAAATAAAATAATTGCTCATATGCCTTGATGTGTTTAGGGGGAGACCTGCCAGTACGTCTAGATTATGCAGCTGGTATATTGTGGTTCTTACATACCATGGCCAAAAATTTCTCCCCCTGATAAAAAAATAAAATCAGAAACGCAGAACAACACTTGCGTTCATTCTGGGAAAGTATATTCAGACCAAAATGGTAATTCAGATTAGTAATCGATTATTTTCACAACTGCATTTTTTTATGCAAAGAAAAATGTGAGTTAACATTTTTAAGTGTTATAAGCAACCCCAAAGAAATAAATGAATGCAGTTTAATTTATAAATGCTGATTTATTCAGACTTTATAACTCGGAATGAGTTTTTCCCTACACAACTGATCTCTTCTGATCTCTCAGAACCAGGCTAGGACCTGGCTCTTCTAAATGGAGACACAAGATAGCTCAATTGACACAGCCACAGATGCAATTTGTAAACTCAAACCAGCATATAACACAGCTATTTCCATCTTGGGAATTTATCACTTCATCTTGTGTTCAAAAATGCTCCCAGCATTCATCTGCATATGAAATTCACTACTTCTGAAACCATCAATATACTAAAAATTATAGTCCATAATCAAAGAGGAAGAGTGTATTGTGATCCCCAGGCTAATGGGAAAAAGTAAGAATGAATGGATGCTGAGGAACAGAATAAGCTCAGATATCACCCTATTTTTTTCAAAAGGGGCAGGCTAAGAGCTAGTAAGGCTGGTACAAAGCTACAAAGCCCTGGCAACCAAGCCTAAGGCTTATGCAGCTTATAGAAGCAAGTCACTCCAGCACACTTTTTCTGGTACTGGCATAATTGTACTAGTGTACAGTAGTGCACCATGTGGAGGCATCTACAGTTCTTCCCAACCCACTGACTGGAAGCAACAGTGATATACCCATGGTCCTGGTCTTAGACTTCAACTTTCCAATGCAGAGCCTCTGCATATGTCTGTATGCTGGCTTTACACTCCACCTACAATGATAATAAAAGAGCCACAGACACCTGAGAGTTCCCTGCATTCAACAAGAGCTTTCCAGGAAATTCATAAGGCAATAACTAAATGAATGTCCCATTGTGGCTATTTATCTTAAAACCAAATTACCTTTCTTAAATTAATAAAAAGTAAATTATTGCAGTACAGAAGATATAGAATATAGTGCAAAATATAAAGAACAGAAAATAACAAGGAACATGAAATAAAGAAAAAAATCCCCTGTTATTATCTCTTCAAATAATTTAAAAAGTGTTATGGGATACACTTCTATAGTCTAGGGTACCCAATGCATTCTTGAAATGTTCATTGAGTCTACTAGTGGTCCTGGGAATTAGGTGGTGTTATAAACACCTCACTTATAAGGAAGGATATAGAAACATACAAAGATTAGACACCTGATACAAAGCCATTACAGTCGTCCAAAAAGAATTCAGGACGCACTGGATGAGAGCCTAAGTAATTGCTCAAGTTTGTAAGGAAGTCCACAGCACAGCTTTCAATATAGACCTTCTGTTTCCAGGCTGCTGCAATATTCAATACATTTCTGTAAAAAACAGACTAACTTGTGATTAACAGGGTGTTTAATTACCCCAAGGGGCCTCTGCATCAGTTCCATCTCATTTGGCATTTACAGGGGCCCAGTCCTGTGGAATACACATAACTACATCAGCTTAATGTGAGCGGCTTTAGTGCGTAGGGAATTTGCCAAAGTCAGAAGGTAACAGGGAGCACTTATTCAGGAACTGCAAGCATGTCTCAGGCTTCAGAATGCTATTTTCATTGTAGAACTTCCTATAGTACTATACAGTACTGAGGAGACAGAGCTCATTTGGCTCCTGGGACCACCAGGAGATAGCTGTTCAGCATTGCCTTTTGGTGCACAAGCAGGCAGTTGCTTCCAATTTTATCAAAAGCAGGCAATCTTATTAACAAGGTAAGAATTTCATCTCTATGTATACACAAAATTAATGCCTTCAATACAGACTATGAGAAAAACTAAGACAGAAAAATGAATACAAAAAACCAAAACATAAGAAACACTATGCTTCTAATGATATGAAAAACAACTTATATATTTGAGAAAGGACAAACACTCACTGCAATACGAGTTTTTAGAATTGCCCATTTTCCTCATACAAATATATACAAAGAGTATATAGGTTTATTTAAGGTGGTCAGATAACTTCAACAAACACCTCATCACATCTATTCCCTTTCAGATTGTGCATTAAGAGTGTATCATTTGCATTGAGAATGGATAGTTCTGAATCCGAAAAGCTTCCTTTTCCTTTAATATTACTGTCCCTCACGAGTATGCCATTATTTAAAATTCAGTTCTTGTATATGCGTATTTTATATATGTATACTATATATAAGTATATATATTTATGTATATATTTATATATGTATTTTATATATGTATAATATATATTTTTTATAAGAAAGCACCCTCACAATCTGAGTGGTAAAACCTCCATAAAATAATTCTTCAGTGATAATGTTCCCAAAAGGAATACAACTTCTATGAAAATTTGAATAATATGAGCAGAAGGAGCTGGAAACGTACATTAATGAATAATTGCTCAATTCATGTGACAGGAATCATCCTCCACTAGAAATGACAGTTGCACTGGAATGATAAAACTGCAAGGCAGATTGTAAATTCAGACCTAAAACGTTTTTTATGCATTTTCCTATCCAGCATCCTTCATGCATTACATCAATATGACCTATGTGCTCTGTTGTTTTGATTCAAAGTCTTTGCACGAGAAGTCATAAACCATGAAAAGTGGACTGATTTGCAGTGAAAATGAGAAAAAACTCAATTCCCTCATATTTAAGGGACAAAATCACTCTCATATTTAAGGAACAGCCAGACTGCTTAGGACCAGCACAGGCTGGAAGACAAAAATTCTATTTGCAAAAGAATATTCGCAGTTTTTCTCTCATATGCATCATCTGCTTAGAAAAAAATCAAGTTTCCACCCTGAGCCATGCAGAGAAATTATTGAGATTTTGTTCCACCAACTCAACATATCTGAATTTAAGAAGCTGGTCTTGAGACAGCTTATAGGGACTTTGATGCTCCTTTAAACTATTTCCATTGGACATTTATTTGAGAGAATGTGTTTTAAAAATCTAGCCTGTAGAGAAGGAAAGTACCTACAGAAGAAAGTTTTGTCTTGACATCAAAGAGAATAAATCCTAGCACTGGCAGAGTAATAGTTCTTCACAGTATAAGCATTGGGTTTGAGGATTTATCATGCTAGGGACAATGAAGGAATTTAACTGAACTTGCCTACCCAGACCAGCTCCTGCAGATTTGTTAATACATGAGAGATCACAAGCCTCAGACCTCTCAACAAGATCTTTTTCCTATATTTTGGCCTCTTACTGTGGCAGAGATATCTTTGATTTCATTCCAGCTGCTCTAAATAGGCAATATTAGAGTGTAGCTCTATCAGCACAGAAGGTATGATAACATCCATTATCAGGTGGAATAGGAGACATACAGGAAGTGAAACTCTTAAAAGGTGGATTCTGAAAAAGAAATGATGTGAGATTACAGAGCTCTGGCAAATGTGCAGTAGCAAGCGAAAATCAGCCACCACATTTCTACCCATTCCCTCTTTCCATCTGATGGCTGATCCTGACACAACGCAAGGGAATCTAATCTACCAGTCAATCAGCTCCACAGCATGGCTGCTGCTAAATTCATGCCAAACTTCTGACTGTAAGATGAGACAAAAAAAAAAAAAATACAATAAAACCATTTGCCCAGGTAATCTAGCAAGCTAGAGTCAGCAAACTAGTGCATAAGAACCACAGTTCGCCAAAAACCCTGAGTTGAGGGCCTTAGTTTATTTACCCACAATTACAGAGCCCATCTCTACAAAGCTTGCCAACCCTGAAAAGAAAGCTGTTTCATTTACACAGTGGTTTGGAGATCAATAATGTCATTATAAGGCAGTGACTTACAAAACAGTCAGCAAAAGTTGCAAACATCTGTAAATGCACACTTACAGATTACACATGTCAATCCTGGGAGGAGACAATGGCAGTAGTTGAAGTAGGAGCTTTACTCCATTCTTCCATCCTTCCTCTTTCTCATATTCACAGAATAGGCAGGTACATTCATCCACTGAGAACTGGTAGAAAGCATGAGTGTCTTGAAAACAGAGTTGTCTGTCCACTGTTAGGAAAAAACTGTAACATTAGATAGCCTGTAGACCTTTACCGTGTAAAGGTCTGTGTCCTCATCTCTCTCTATATTGCTCTTTACTGTCATTCTGAGTTGCACCACCATAAAGGGCAAAGGGATTATAAAATTGACATAGAAGCAATCCTGCCCTGTAGTATTACTTCAGTGCACTCAAACAGGAAAACCCCAAAACCTCAATTTGAAGAATTCCAGGCTTCTGAAATTCAAGACTGCTTCAATCAATTAAGGCTTCAATCAATTTTGGAACAGTTCAGAATTAAAAGATAAAAACCTTCCACTCATCAGATTTCTGAGCCTCAATTTCCACTGGTTTCTAATCTGTCCTCATTAATACCCAGGCACTAATAAACAAAGTTCAATAATGAAGATGCAGACACTAATTATTCCAGCCTCTCCTCAAATTCATGGCTGCTGGATTTGTGAACTAGACCTTGGTAAGATGATGTGCTGTTACAACAGCGTCTTCCCTGGCAAAATCAGGATTGAGCGGGGATTGAAGAATGGGGTCCAAAGCCAAGAGCACAACCTCCTGCTGGAGAGTCATTTAGCTCCTGCTGAGGCTGCGTGATCAGACATACCATCAGCATACATCAGAAAAGGTTAAAGTGAACATAAGAGGAAATATTCCATAACATCTCACCTTTCACAAGGTTAAGTGTCTAGCACAGACCCCAGGGTAGGGCATGTTCTGAGCTGAGCTACCTCAGTAGCTACAGCTACAAAGCTATAAAGTCCACCAGATTTCCAGAGGTTGGTTACTGCTGTAATTAATGCCAACCACATTAGCAGCACCAAACCCATGCATTTGGTTGGGAAGGTGGGAGCAGCTGGGTAGAACCTGGCATCACCACTGTCTCAAGGAGCTGAGTCCCCTCTCAATCCATTGTAATCTAAAACTATGAAAAACAGACAGGAAGGGTGTGTCACTGCCAAGAGATAATGGTCCGTGGTAAACCACACAAAAATAGCACAGGTTGTGGGAACATAACCTTGAAAACAAGGGAGTTAACACAGCCGGTTAGCAAAAGGGAGTCTTATACCAGTAAACCTCTGTTCACATGCTGGCCACATGTGCACTGATGTTGCAACTGGTAATTTTCCATTCCAGCCCAAGGGGAGATATAAGGACCTGTGCAGCAACAGAGAGGTGAGAAGGCCAGATGTGCAGCTCGATTCTGAGGACACCCTGACAACACAATGCCTACCACTCCTCCAACAGGGCAACATATTCCATCTCCTGCTCAGCAGTACCCCATGCAGGCGTTGGAATGTATGTAACCTGCTTCGCATTAATATATGTATTTGCTTTACATTAATAACTCAATAAATAGACTAGAGCATTTAGTTGTTTATATTGTGTTTGGTGTCCAGTCTTTGTACATGGGAATCCTACGAACCTGGAACAAAGGGAAAATCACTAATAGCTAGAGAAGTCATAAGGTCATGGTCTGCAGTGACTGAACAGCTGCTGTCTTGTGAAAAACCCAAAAGAGCTTGCAGAGAAAAAAAAAATAGGCTGGAAAAGACAAACATGGTTAGTAATACGCAATTACATTTGCAAAAGAAAAAGGAAGGAAATTAGCTAAAAGAGATTCATCTTTAGTATTTATGAAATGAAAGACCACAGAGGTAAACCTACTGAATAGATAGTAAAATAAAAAACTGGCAAGAAAATTGAATCTATTTGCATTTTTTTTTGTTTCCCTCCTTCCTCTTCCACCAAAAACATGAGTCTTATTTACCCTATACAGGAGAAATTCATAGCTTCCCTCATGCTAGAAATCCTATCAAGACTGACCTGATAGTATAATGCCCATATCCAGGAGGAGCTGCCACACTCCAGCTGCTGTAGATCTGCTTTTAACAAACGGACACTGCTCCAAAAGCCAGTCTACCAGTTCTGATCCAACACAGCTTCTCCTGAAAATAAGCAAAACATCACTCCTAACACTAATGATAAAATCCTCTTTTATAATAAACAGCTTTTTTTAAAGCTATTAAAAGTGAATCTTTTTTTTTGGCAGGGAAAACCCTTTATTTCAATTACTAATTTCTATAATCCTATTTATTTCAAGGGAAGAAACTAGTTTGGCAAGCCTCGGGGGATGCTCCAAGTTACAAAGGAACTAGTGTTAGATAAGTAAGTTCCCTTACATATCTAATTCATGCAGCACACTTTACAATATGCAATAATTTTATCAACTTGTGCAACTTACACACTGTGATCCAAAGATGGAAAAAAGCCAAATAAAATGCAGCTTTTTAACCTCGGGATTCTATTTCCTTTCTGAGCACAGGCATAAGCAATACAGCTACAAAATCTATGTGTAAGACTTTGAGTGTTCCTTTAGGAGGTACTTTATCTTCCATATTATTGGTAAACTTACATTTTTAGAAACAAAACTATGGCTTTTTCTTAAATATGGATATTAAAGAATGGTGCTATAATAGAGAACTGCACATTTTGGCAGAATTGAAAATAAAAGGAAACATTTATATCGCAATGCAACACAAAAGGCATATCACTTCATTACAGAAATATTCTATAAATTGCATGCAAAAATCACTGTGTAATTAAATCTTAGAAGCAAATTAATCTCTTCTATAACTCCCAGACAGGGCTGAATTTAATATTCTTTCTTTTCAACAAAATAAGAGACACAACTGTATATGAAACCATAAGCAATTAAATTAATGGACATACAATTGGGCCACTGCTGCTTTCTGACAACTGACAAAAGTAACATAAGGCATGAAAATACATGAGCTTTTAAAGAATTTTTTATAAAATATTTTCAATTATTAGTAACATACAAAATCACACCCTTAGAATTCACACTCTTGTCAAATTGAAGTATAGACAAATGCAATTAAAATCCATTCAGTTGATTAGAATGGATGATTTCAGGTTACCTGCAAATGCCAGTAAGGTACACCCTGTCTTTAATCAGGTCAGATGCTTGTAGAGTAAAAATATTCCTGATAGCTCTTCCAGCACAGGAAGAACTTTCTCCATAAATCTGAATGAAAAGAGAAATTGAAAACTGTGTGACAAACAGGGATTTATTCCTTCTGTAGTAAATTGCCTTGTCCAGTCCCTCTCTCTGAGCAATTACTTCTCCCCAGCTAAATAATAAGCAAGCAGTCAAAGTAGATTTAGGTTACATATTAGGGATAAATTCTTCTCTGTGAGGGTGGTGAGACACTGGCACAGGTTGCTCAGAGAAGTTGTGACTGCCTCATCCCTGGCAGTGTTCAGGGCCAGGTTGGACAGAGCTTGAAGCAACCTGGTTTAGTGGAAGGTATTCCTGCCCATGGCATCATTCAGTTGGATCATTTAGTTGGAACTAAATGCTCTTTCAGTTCCCTTCCAACCCAAACCATTCCATGATCTATGACAGCTTCATAGGAAATGCACCCCAGTTTCTGCCATACCCAGTTGTATCATGGATTGCAAATCCTCTCCATGGGCTGGCCTACTTGCACATTTGCTGCCTTAGGAGAGCAGGGGTTTTACTATATGTCAGTTCTACCTTTGAACAGATAAATTTGAATCAGAACAAGTGTTACGCTAGCAAAGCGGACAGACATTATTTGCAAAACCACACAAATACAGTTAAAATTAAATGTTCTTCTGTATTTACCAGAGTTTAAAAATGTAATACAATCTTAATACACACTGACACCATTTCATAGCTTTTTGGTGTCGTTCAGAATCTTTGGAGGTGTCCTATGATAGCTACAGGTCAGTTCATCTGTATTTTGGGTGGAGGATGTGGCCTTTCAGAATGGATGCACACCGTCTTCCCCTACACCTCATTTCTACCTTCTCTTCCTAGGCTGTAGATGTAGTGGAAGATGTCCCTACACATGGTAGCGGGGTTGGAACTAGACAATCTTTAATGTCCCTTCCAACTAAAGCCATTCTATGATGTTATGTGTCTATCAAAACAAGACCCAACTCTATCTTCCATAAAACCATACCCTACCTGGACTCTGTACACCGCTTTAACCCAGGCTTCTGAGGAACATGTGATGTTTCCTCACAATCCCAGTAAACCACATCAGTAACAATTAACTTGAAAGAAAAATAATGCTGCAATATCACCTTTTTTGTTTCTGTTTTGTTTCCTATGTTTAGAAATTTTTCAAGTAATATAAAATAGCCCTGAGGCGGTGAAGTATTGTAACATGTAAGTGCAGAGCTCTCAAATATTGCAAAGGTAAGCTAAGCAGTAGCAATCATCTAAATGTCTGGGAAGTGAGTGCATGATGGAATTCACAAAAATTCAGTTTGTAAATTCAATATTAGATGAAGACAATTTCTAACACACAGATTATATAACTTGTTAACTGGATTTAACTGCAGGCCACATTCAAAAGTGTCTTCAAAGCTACGATTAAGAGGTTGAATCAAAGCAAAATGATTCCTAGTATGTTGTTTGATGAAACAGAATTAAGAAGAAGCTTGACAAATACCTTGTTTGAAGGAGTTTCCAGGTAGGGATTTGAAATTCTTCTGGACAGAGTCTGTAAAACAATTTTGTAGAGATTTATTTTTGTTCTGATTCTTGTGTAGAAGCACTAATCTAGGTCTTTCAGCTATTGAAAACTAAATAAAAAGAATTTATCAAATCATCTGAGTAGTTAACCGAAGTCTCCAAATAATTTTTTTGCACATCAAGAAAAAGGTTTTGTAAATTCAATTCTGTGGGTTTTTTACTACATTTATTCTTGAGATGGAAAAAAAGATGAGGTGGCAAAGTCTGTAGAGCACACATGATTGTTTGGGTCAGGAAAAACCAAAAATGACAGGGAAGAGTTTCAAGATAAACCTAGAAAAAGCTGGGTGAAAAAACAGTATCATGATAAGCTCAATATTAAAAGTAGCATGTACTAGAAGGAGAAAATATAATTACACATGCTCTAATAGCTCTTATAGCGAACTTTATCAATTTATTAAAAACATCCCAGGCTCACAGAACACTTCTCAAGGGTGACAACTCTCGCAAATGAAATTCTTAACTGGAGTAAAAAAAAAAAAAGAAATAGGATAAATGAAGATTAAAATGGTGACCAATGGGAAGGTAATACTGCTTTAATGTAGACCAGCATTGCCCCTACATGCTGCACTGATAGCAGCATCTCAAAAAATGGATTCACCAGTGTTAGAAGGGATTCAGACAATAACAGAAAGAATAATAAATGATCTGGATAAATTTTTATATGAGAAGAGACAGAAAAGAGTGCAACTATTTACCTTACAAAGGAGAGATTACAAGACACATAATACAATTACACAAATCAATGAAAAGGCCAACTTTGTGCTCTGTTTTATTTAACTGTGAATAAATGACCACCCAATCAAATTAGAGAGGATTCATGTTTGAGGAGACAGAAAGGAAAATGACACGTAATTCTTCACAGCAGGGAAATACAAATGCCAAAACCTTACCACTGATCAATAAAGATTGGGGATTTAAGGTTATAAAATTAACAGTGAACCTAAAATTCTGGAAGGCAAACAGAGCTAGGATAAACATCTCTACTAGAGCCAGGTTACCCCACCTTTACTCACCATGATACTTCCATATCTTGTCAGTGTTAAAAGACAAGATATTGTTTACTGTGATGCTTGCTGGAAACTTCTATCTTATTACAAGACACACAAGACACAAATAAACATTTCCTAAAAGAAGTCTGGAAATGTAACAGAAGATGTTGTGCTGTACTACTGGCAGCACAACAGGAGGATTGTGTGCTGGTCCCTCATATTATTCCAAGTTGTAGGCAGCATAATTAATTCCCCACTTTGAGAAAGATCCAATACCCACTTGGTATATTGTAATCATAAAAAAACCCAAAACAACTCAACATTCTTCACGCCCTGTAAGAACTACAGAATCACAGAGTCTGTATTTCAGCAGTGCCATCTTTATTCCACCCCCCCCCATATTCCTGTTACCATATTTTTAGACAGGCAAGAGAAGTGACAAGGAATCACAGAAGCATCTAAAGCTGTTTACCCTTCCACGCTCATCACAGATGTTAGTGTAGTTCCATGTGTAAAAGTAGCTCCATACAGAAGTACTATAATATAAAAGCTTAATTCCCTCTCATAGCCAACAAAGATGCTGTAAGCATGTAACATCAGCTCAGATCCCATTTACTTTTCCTAGCCAGCACATCATTAACACCTTAGTTTTTCAGCAGCCTTAAATAACACCAAGTCACTTGGTTTCTATCCAAGTCTTCCACTCAACAAGGCTCACTCATTGCAGCAGTACAGTAAAAGCTTATACATTGATGTCCCCCTTCTCTGCTCCATTCCCAAGCTGGTGCTAATGATGTTATTAACTTGTAGTCAGCAAGTTACTTGCAGTGATGCCAGTGGGAACTACACACCCTGACATTGCATTGTCCTGGTCCCTGACATTCAGAGGATGGCTGAGCCTCAGCTAGGGAAAATGCTGCTGCTTCAGGGTGCAGTTATGTCACAACATAAGACCAAACTCAGCAAAAAGGCCAAATTTGATGGCCTTCTACAGAAGGTTACAGCTTTGGTGGATAAGGGAAGAGCAATTGATGTCATCTACTTAGACCTCAGCACAGCTTCTCATACTGCTTACCCAGACGCATCCTTGTCTCGAAAATGGAGAGACATGGATTTGGCAGGTGGGCCACTTGGGGATTAAGGAATTGGCTAGATAGTCCCACTCAAACAGTTGTGGTCAATGGCTTGATATCAGGCTGGAGACCAGTTGGGAACGTGGACAGTGGGATTGAGTGTACCCTCAGCAAGTCTGCAGATGACACCAAGCTTAGTGGTATGACTGTGATCCACATTCTAGATGGGAGGGATGCCATCCAGAGGGACCTTGTGAGGCAACAGAATTTGGCCCATATGAAGCTCATGAAGTTCAAAAAGGCCCAGTGTAGGGTCCTGCACATGGGTTGGGCAATATGAAACATGAATATAGGCTAAGCGATGAGTGGATTGAGGGCAGCCGGAGAAGGACACAGGGGTACTGATGGATGAAAAACTGAATATGAGCCAGCAATGTGTGTTAACATCCCAGAAAGCAAACTTAATTTGGGCTTCATCAAAAGGAGCATGGCCAGCAGGTCAAGGGAGGTAATTCTCCCCCTCTACTACACTCCATTCAGTTCTGGGTCCTCCAACACAAGGAAGACATTGACTTGCCTGAGTGGGTCCAGAGAAGGTAACAAAGATGATCAGAGTGCTAGAGCTACTTCCCTATGAGAACAGGCTGAAAGCAACAGGGCTTTTCAGAAAATAATTTGCTAGTTTATCCTTCAAGCCACACAGTGCCATCTTTGGTACAGGGGAGAGAGAAGGAATTCAAGCCCTGAAATGGGAAAAAAGAAGACAGGATGAATTCTGTCTGTGGAAACCTGAAAACATACGATTGGGGGTTCCTTTTAGCTTGCCTCAATAACTATTTAACCACTGAGCACATCTCTGTTCAGCAGACTGGCTGCTGGGGAGAAACTGGGCAGTCCTCTTCCAGAAACAGGATGAACATGGAATAGATAGGACTCCAGGCTTTGTTTGAAAACCCCAAAATTCAGGCTGCCACAGGGAGAGAAACACCATTCCTCCCTGAAGGCATTTGGCAAATACAGGCTACTCTTGCCAAATTACTTTAACACGCAACACTAATTCAAAATACATTTGAAAATAACTCTTAGAATGAGTCATCAAGCAAACAACTCAACACTCACGAAAACTACCTTGGAACAGCTACAGCTGCCCGTGCCAACTGCTGCTTTCTAGGCACTGCCACCCTGGTGTCTCCCTGTGCCTCTTCATCAGCTTGAGGAAAAGCTTTGTTAGGCCGTATGTCAGGGAGGAGATGGGGATGTGGCAGCACATATGGTGCTGGGACAGGAAACCATATGTGGAGCAGATCCAGAGAGCCGGGTGTCCTCCAGAAGGGCTTTCCCATCATACTTGAGTAGGTGTGCATCGGTGACTTTAGCCTCCCTGCTGGGGATGCAGGAAGATAGAGGCAGGGAGGCAGGGAGCTGGTCCCTGCTGGGTGGACCAGGAAGGTGAAGTATGAATGTGGTACAGGAATGGCATCCTAGCTTGTGGTAATAACTTGCATGTGACAGGAGAGGACAGTTGGAACAGCTGCCCCAGAAAGAAGTTTTGGAATAGGACTGCCAGGATACAAATTTGAACACATCACAGATAAACTAGGAAAAAAATAGAAAGGAGTTCACTGTGGTATTTAAAACTAATAGAAATGCAGGGAGTAAAGGAATGGTGTTAAAAGAACAGGAGGATTAGAAGAAGTGAACAGCAAGTAATTTAAAACAACCATTAGAAACTATTCCTTATGGCCAGCTCATGGAATTAGAAGCCAAAGAAACAAATAATCCAGTCAGACTTTTTAAAAGTAGTAACTGATTCAATGATTTATATTACTATGCAAGGTCTCTATCTGGGTTTAAATTGGTATTTTTTCAACTGGACAATTACCTCTAAATAAGTTGAGAATCTCTGCCATTATTAAGCATGCAATGACATTGATAATATCTTAATATATGAGAACAAACAGACTTTTTAAAGGTTTGCAAAGAAATTCCCCCACAACACGCTACACAAGCAAAGTGCACTAATGAAAGCGTGTTTTGGTCTCCATTGGAAAGATCAAGCTGTATCTTACTGGGAGATACTAACTTAGTTGTTTACTCAGAAGAATATTACACTACAACTCCCTATGCATTTACTACAACCTAGTTAATGTTCTAATCAAGCGATAAAGAAACTATAGAGCATGTTTTCAGCCATAACTTTTGGAGATGCATTTGAGTTCTCTCCTCATTTTTAGATCTCGAATTTTGCTTTGGCCTCATCTCAGCTTCAGAAGATGCCTTGCCTACAAGCGGCTTGTGCTGTGCCTCCTGCCCAAGCTGTTCCAACAACTGCTGATATTTCTGCCATTGCCAGCACTGCAGTCACAGTAGCATCAGCAATGCTCCATACATCTGCTATCAATTTAATCACCATCATGCTCAGAAAGACAAAAAGCAAGAGTGCTTAGAGCTCCAGTTCAAGTGCTTTCCTCAGCTGGGATTTAGCACAGTGGTAGCAGCCAGCAACCTGTCTACACTAGAAGTCACGCTGTAGCACTACAGAAGCAGGTGTGGAAATTGTAGGAAAACAGTAATTTCAAATATGGGCCACAAATGTTTTGCCTTTCTTCTAAGAGTTTTTGACAACCCTGTGCATGTTGGGGTGGGGGGGAAGGGGGGAGGCAGGGAACAAAACCAGAAACACACCAGCAAAAATAAGACATTTTTATAATCATTAATCAAGATTATTCCTGTTTCTAAATATTTTACAGAGGAATTTGTTTTAAAAATAAAAGAAGAAAGAAAAAGCAAGAACAAGGCTCTTTCCCCTGCCCTTAGCAACCTGTATAAGCTTCCACTCTGAGTTTTTCAAATAACTAGTTTTCTAACTGGTTGCACTACTAAAATACTGCCACATTATTTTAATGTTCATGAAACGTGCACTCAAACTTCACCTGTTTTCAGTTTACAACATGTTCACCAATATTGTCTGTTTGATCAGTGCTTCATTTGCAAACATGCCCATGTTCAACTCCACACCGCTGAACATTTCTAGGAAAGTTTTAGTGTACAAATATAAGACAATTGTTCATAGTTTCAGGGCAGCATCCCTTTGTCCCTAAAAAATTCAGGATAGCACTTGTCCATTCCAAATTGGATTACTCGGTATATATTTAAAATAAAGCAAATGCTTCAGTGTTGTGCTCTACCAGGGCTTACTTCCTAAATATGAATAGCCAGAAAAAAAATATCTCATTTTGAAATGCACATGGTGTGGCACAGACTACCTGGTAATGCAATTGTTTCTGTTCCCTAACAGGGGGATTCTGCAAGCACTGAAC
This sequence comes from Forpus xanthops, assembly GCA_032466535.1. NCBI lineage: Eukaryota > Metazoa > Chordata > Aves > Psittaciformes > Psittacidae > Forpus > Forpus xanthops. Next base: position 14,710 of record JASSUY010045648.1, read on the forward strand.
ACCTGAATCCTAAATTGCCTAATGGGACCACAAAGGAAATTACATATTCAGACAGATCTTCAACAAGCATCCAAGCCTAAAATACGCTTCCACAGGTATTCATGCTGGAAACTTCTCATGTTTCAACCATGAGAGACATACAGAAAAGGATCACAAATAAAGCTGAATCGAAATTCACACTCGATAACAATCGCTTGTTTATGCTTTTCGGTCTTCACCAATCATTCGACTCTAATAATACAGTGCTTCAGGAAAAATTAAAGAAAATCACCAGGGTATTTACTTCATTTCCCTCAGGCTTCTCTCCCACACCATGCACAAGTAAAAAAGTAAGTAAATTCTCTTAGATTTCTTTCTCTCACTACAAACCATAACACTAATAGTGCCAAACAGTGATAGAAACTACTGCAACTCTTACAACCGATGTAAATCTGTGGGGGTTTTGTCTTCACAGAGATGTGCGGGAGGTGCTAAAAGCAAGCGGCAGTAATAATTACAGTTTCTCCTCCAGTTGCCCCGATCTGAACATGAATTCTGGAACAAAGCTGGGCTGTAACTGCCCAGCACACGCTCCTCAACCTGCAAAGCAAGAAGGATTTCTAGAGGAGTAAATGCTTACTCATGCCAGGCATGAGTAGGGGAAGGGAGATAAAATTACTGAACAATTTGGCTTATCACTTCGTCACCTTGAAGTTTTGCATTTGTCATTGCTACTGCGTAGAACAGGAGTTTTAAGCAGAAATAACACGTTAGGTAGATGAAATGCTGCCATCGTTTGAGGGTGGCTGGGTATAAGGAGCGTTGCCATGAATCCCAATCCGTTTCCATGTGGCAGCAGATTTTTCCTCATGGTTGCTAAGGCACAGCAAGCAGAGTTGGTTTGGAAGCTAACTGACTTTCAGCAGATATCATACATATGAAACTGTATGACTTTCTGCCAAATAATATTAATGACAAACAACCTTAGTCCAGCGTTCCTCTTGAAACCCACTGTCAGAATTCACAGATAATGAAGAACAACCAAAGGAACAGTTCTCTTTATTAATATTTTTTGAAGATTAAATATGAAACCTTTAAAATTATCTTCAACTGACAATCTTAAATTTCATATACTTAGGTGTAGCATAAAAAGGTAAAAAAAGCTATAAAAAGAAAAACCTCTACTTAACAGAGATTACAATGTAGGATACCCAGGTAAGCCTGTAAAGATCTTTGGAGAAACTCAAATGAGTCATTAGTGAAAGGAAACTGAAGAGTGTATTCTCACATCCTTTCTGTATAAAATGAACCTGCAAAGTTATTTCACAAAAGAGAAGCCCATAATTCATGGTTCACTCCCACCTCCCTCAAAACAGAAAGGGATCCACAAAGAAAATGGCTGCTCTTTATAAAGACAAGCAGGGTTCTTCATCTTTAAAGACTTGCTTCCAAGATGGCAACGGTCAGGAAAGCAGTGAGTTCAGAAGCATTTTGGTATTTTCCCGTACATACCAAACTACATATAGTTAAATGGGTTTATGCTTTGAACAAAGCTCTTTCTTAGTTAATCCAGCATAAGCCTGCCACTTTTAAAGTCTAGCAAGGAGTGTAATCTAGTGCACTAGAGCAAATTTTGTTTGCAATGCCCTTATATTTATCCAAAAGAAGTAAAAAATAGGAAAAAATTACACTGGAAAATGTCCTGACCATACCACCCAAGTCTTGGAAGGCAAATGCTGGGACAGTGAGAATGAAGACCCTGGGCCCACTGTAGGAGAGGATCTGGTTTGAGACCATCTTAGAAACTTGAACGTATACAAGTCCATGGGACCTGAGGAAATCCATCCGCGGGTCTTGAAGGAGCTGGTAAATGAAGTTGCTAAGCCACTCTCCATCATATTTGAAAAATCATGGCAGTCAGGAGAAATTCCTGATGACTGGAAAAAGGGAAATATAATTCCCCCTTTTCAAGAAGGGGAAAATGGATGAGCTGGGGAATTACAGACCGGTCAGCCTCACCTCTGTGCCTGGCAAAATCTTGGAGCAGATTCTCCTGGAATGCATGCTGAGGCACATGAATGACAACAAGGTGGTTGGTGACAGTCAGCATGGCTTCACTAAGGGAAATCCTGCCTGACCAATCTGGTGGCCTCCTATGACGGGGCTGTGGAGATGCTGGACAGGGTTAGAGCAGTTGCTGTCATCTCCCTGAACTTGTGCAAAGCATTTGACACTGTCTCACATGACATCCTTCCCTTTAAGTTGGAGAGACATCAATTTGATAGCTGGACCACTCGGTGTATAAAGAACTGGCTGGATGGCCACACACAAAGTGTTGTGCTCAACGGCTCAGTGTCCAGCTGGAGACCAGTAACGAGTGGTGTCCCTCAGGGATCGGTGTTGGGACCGATCTTGTTCAACATCATTGTCAGTGACATGGACAGTGGGATTGAGTGTGCCCTCAGCAAGTCTGCCGATGACACAAAGCTCTGTGGTTCGGTTGATAAACTGGAGGGAAGGAATGCCCTCCACAGGGACCTCGACATGCTTGTGAGGTGGACTGATACCAACTTAACGAAGTTTCACCATGTCAAGTGCAAGGTCGTACAGCTGGGTTGGAGCAATCCCAGGCACAGCTACAGGTTGGGCAGAGGACAGATTCACAGCAGCCCTGAGGAGAAGGACTTGGGGTGTTGGTTGATGAGAAAATGAACATGAGCTGACAGTGTGCGCTCGCAGCCCTGAAAGCCAATCGTATCCTGGGCTGCATCAAAAGGAGCACGATCAGCAGAATGAGGGAGGTGATCCTCCCCCTCTACTCTGCTCTCGTGAGACCTCACTTGGAGTATTGTGTGAAGTCCTGGTGTTGCCAGCATAAAAAGGACATGGAACTGTTGGAACAAGTGCAGAGGAGGGCCGTGAGGATGATGAGGGGACTGGAGCACCTCCCGTATGGAGATGGGATGAGAGAGTTGGGGCAGTTGAGCCTGGAGAAGAGAAGGCTGCGTGGAGACCTCATAGCAGCCTTCCAATATCTGAAGGGGGCCTATAGGGATG
>JASSUY010045649.1:861-14807 GCA_032466535.1 Forpus xanthops
CTGGGGAAGAAAGAGGGGGGGGGGGTGCACAGAACTGTTTGAGGGGCCTCAAACTATGACAGTTATCCAGAGCATTTGAAGAATCCATTCATGACAGTTCAATTGGATTTTGCTATATGACATCCAATTTTCTGTATTTCACTGATGTGAATTTGGGAAAATGCACCTTGATATAAAGATGTATCTAAAAGCAATTGTGCCACATCAGTTTCCGCTACAGGAATCCAGGGTATATATCTGAATTAGGACAAATAAAACTCTATCCCTTTTGCAATGTTGATCAAGTTCTCTCCTTGCCTTTCAAGCCCACAGACAGCTGTCATTTGCATACAAAGAAAACTGCAGATATTAAGTTAAACATTTAAAGCAAAATTTTCTCAAATGCAGAAATAATATTGTCACATAATAGTGATTGGAGAAGAAGATGAATGAGCAGCATAGACAATTATATAGCTTGCAGCAATTGTCAATGCTGATCTTTCATGAAAGACACCAATAAAGGAACTGGGTACTGTCAATATTCTTCAGATAAAAAAATATTTATTAGCACACAAAACCCCTGACAAATAAAATACAAGAGACAAGCGTTTGTGAGAGAGTTCTCTTAACGAAAGAGCCAGTCCTTGATCTGATGGAAGAATTGAATAGGGATGCTCTTTAATGCTGCTGTTGTACTTGCAACGGTCTGTCCTAATGTTTAATTATAAGTGATAATTCAGCAGAAGGAAAGAGAATGACAGCCTACTGATGGACAGTCAGCTACTGATGGAAAATAAAATGGATGAATCATAGAATCATAGAATAGTTTGGGTTGGAAAGGACCTTGAAGATGATTAGTTCCAGCCCCACTGCTGATGCCAGAGAATTCTTCCACTAGACCAGGTTGCTCAAAGACTCGTCCAGCCTGGCCTTGACCAATTCCAGGGATGGGGCAGCCACAACTTCTCTGGGCAGCCTGTGCCAGTTTCTCACTACTCTCTAATTAGACATCTTCCTAATATCTAGTCTAAATCTGTCTTGTATCCATTTAAAACCATTGCCCCTTGTTCTATCCCTACATACCCTTGTAAGAAGTCTTTTTTCCAGCTTCCTTGTAGGCCTCTTTTCGGCACTGGAAGGCTGATATGGTGTCTCCTCACAACCTTCTCCAGGCTGAACAAGCCCAACTCTCTCAGCCTGTCTTCACAACAGTGGTACTCCAGCCCTATGATCTTTATGGCCCTTCTGTGGACTTGCTCAAGCAGGCACATATCCTTCCTATGTTGGAGGTCTCCGAGGTGAACACTGTACTCCAGGTGGGGCCTCATAAGAGTGGAGCAGAGAGGGAGAACCACCTCCTTCAGCCTGCTGGTGACACTCCTTTTTTTGCAGCCCAGCGTACAGTTGGCTGTTTAGGCTGCAAGTGCAGGCTGCCTGCTCATGTTGAGATTTTCATAAGCCAGCGTACCCAATTTGTCTCCTTAGGGCTGCTGTCAACCCAGTCTCCACCAAGCCTGTATGTGTGCTTGGAATTGCTTTTAAGACAAGTTCAGAAACAAGCCAGAGATATCAACATCCAAGCAATGCTAGCCAAAGAAGAAAGGGAGAAGCAGATTTTAGCAGAAAGCTAACCTTTTTCCTCCTCATTTAAAAGGTAGTCCTCAGAAAAGTAAACAGGCATGACTACTGTCCCACCCACGGGCATCTTTGCCCCAACCAGCATGACCAGGACTCGCATCCGTGCCCTCTCAGCCCATGACTTACAGAGTTCAGGCTCAGGTCAGAGCACCCACACCTGCCTTGAGAAGTGTTCCCTGTTGTTCCTGACTTGCTCCTTGTCTTCTGGACTGATCTTGAGCCAGACTTGTCACCTGTCATTTTCTTGATGATCACAGGACTGTAGCCAGACCTGTCTTTGTCTGTAACTCAGCTTGAGTCCTGTAGGAGAAGGCCCTGCCTGTGTTGGGGTCACTCTCAGTTCCCAGCTCAGGCCTCCTAATGGGGCTGTCCCACTCTCGCTGCTCCTGGTAGCTGCTAGGGCAGAAAAGGATGCAAGGAGAATGAGTCACATTTTCTCTTTTCCGCTCCCACCAAAAAATACCAGCAGCTGTGTGTACGGGTATATTAGAGCATGTTTATGTATAAAGTACTGTCTGGTACAGTTTGTGGTGGAGAACAGCCAGAGGAAACAAGAGCTATGTCTTGAAACAATGACGGAGTGTGCATGGGGACCTTAGGCTAGCATGAATGCAGCACAGAAAATTTCAGACCTTGAAGGTAGTGCCTGACAAAAAGGAAGGAAGGAACCAGTTAGTACATGCTTTTAAAAGAAAGAGAAAGCGACATAATGCAGGAGAAACTAACCTAAAATTGGAACAAATCTGATTTTATAGATGATCACTTTAAAACAAACAAAAAACAAACAAACAAAAAAAAAACAATAACAAACAACTAATAGGGCCACAGGGAAAAGTACAAAGGAACATGTCAGACTGCCTCCAACAGCAAGAAAAAGCTGGGCCATGTGGGTGAAGACTGCATGTTTAACATTAACAGCTTCATCCACAGAGAAAAATCCAGAAAATAAAGTTGTGAAAATTATGCACTTGCATGCAAATAAGGGTCTGAAATGATGCAGAAATACACTAGAAATTCCATCAAAATGGGTAAATATTATCACCCTCTTCCTATCAAGACTAATTAAAGCAGGCACTATTAAACAAGATTAAATGCTTCCTACAATATATAGTCCTCTTGGAAAGATAGCTTTCAATACCTCTTGTTCTCCCAGAGTGGTTACCCTTTCAACTAATGTCATCCAACCATCACATTATGTCTTTATTTACTTCACACAGATATTTCATAAATATGTTTAGTTTACTTTAAGATTTTGTATAAACCTAAAATTATGTACTCGGTTTTGGACATTCAGATAAGTATTTTGCAAAGTTGTTAGCCTTACTTTGAATTTATGGAGATCTAACGATAAAAAGGTAACATCAAGAGACTTGCTACCAAAGTGCATAACAAGTCTACAAAAATGCTATCCCCAGCACCATATCCCAGAGCACCCACACTGTAGCAGGTTTCCTATTGCAGGAATTGCATGGTCTAGTTTCTAAAGTTTGCACTGGAAGAACAGAGGAAAAGATCGATGAATGACAAGTAGTAAACAGAAAAAGCTCTATATCACTTAGAAATTAATCTGAAATTTTGAAGAAGTCTGTGGCAACAATACCAGAAAATAAAAATTTCCTCATTGAAACTTTTTTTCTAATTGTTTGTTATAAAATCTTAAAAATGAGAAAAACTTTGCATTGTAGGAGACACGCAATTACTAAATTGTTACTTTAGTTTCCCCAGTTTCAGGCAAACACTTAAGGGCATACTCTTATGATTTTTAATAAAAACTTGCAGGCTTTCTAAAAAAAAAAATACTGCAGACCTTCGTCTGCACAGTTACATAGTTATGTAAACATCTAAAGCTGTGCACAAGCTGGAAGAGTCACTATCCAGCCATTCAGTTTTAGCAAGAAAATACTGCTAAACATGTATTTTAGGATAGGCCAGAGTCAAACCACAAATGCAGGTTTTTTGAATGTCTGCAAAGCAATGTTTAGAAAGCTGGTGAGTCCTGCTCTTTCACATTTACAAAGTGAAGCTGGACTTTCTCTTTGCTAGTAACACCAGCTGTTGCTATTTCATTACTCCTTTGTAACTTCCCCACAGATTCTGTAGCAAGATTTGGGAAAAGCTTTTCTTCTGTCTTATCACATTATAAAATTTCAGACTTCACCAATTACCTGAAGGATGTTTTCTCCCTAATCTGACATTATACAGCCAGGGCAGTCCTTTGGGAAGTTCTTCAGTAGGGTAAGCAGTACCTGGGTCTGCCAGAAGAAATGGGCATTATGTCTATGCTTAGTAATCAGAAGTCATTAGTAATGGTTCTGTTATACAGCTGAAGAAAGAACCAAATGTTTGATTTGATGAACACAAATTGATTTGATGATCATTTCTATTTCATGTCTCAAAGTTCGGTACTGATCTTTGCTCATATGAATTAAAATATATTTTACTGCTTAAAAAGTGTATTTGACAAAAAACACACCCAAAGAGCTAAAATGGCATTTATTAACAATCTTAAGTTGCCTTTGAGAAAATAAATAAACCTTTCAAAGCCTAGTGAACAACAACCTTCTTCTAGCCTCCTTTTTACTTATACCCTGTCTGTGCTCAGCTTGACACACAATTCCATGGAAATGAAAAAACGGGAGAAAGATATGCTTACCTATCCACTGTTACCAAAATGCCAATAAGGAAGCTAAGAATTAGGAAGGTGTTGACAGAGACTTATTTTCCTGCAATGAACTTCATCAGCTCCTAGCTCCTTCCTCAAAAGTCCTTTGTAACTCATTGTCAGATTTCAAGGCAGAGCTCAAACTAACTGTAAAGTTTTTAATTATGTTCATTATTTATCTAGTGAATCTCTGTTCAGTACAACCAACTGAAGTCAGGGAAATTCCTTTTGTCCTCTCCCTCTTTCCCAATGCTCTGCTTTTCCATGCAACCAACCTTTGTCCATTTTTCTAAACCTTTTCAGGCTGCTGAGGAGCTTGAACATTCTTGTTGCCTTCCTGAGGAAGAGTCTAATGACCTCTGGGTTAGACAAACCAGAAGGGAAAAATATGAAAACCTCTGTGTGACAACTAAAGTCTGAAGCCTTAAGTCTAAAGAGCAATTCACCAAAAATAATTGTCCAGTACTACTACATAAAAATACTCTGTCATCCTGAGTGTTTTTTAAAGTTTTGCGTAACCACACATTTCTCCATTGTAGAGATGAAGATACAAATTTTAATTTAATGATTTCTTCTCTGCTTACTGTGAAAAAAATAGAGAAAAACCTCCAAAGTTCCCTTGCATTTCAATTATCTCAATCTATTAGGTAAAACTCAAGCAATTTGCCTTTAAACTATTAGCATATGTAATAGAGGTTTTGACTCAGATGTTTTATTGTATTTCTGTCCCTTACAGAGTAGTAATATATTTACAGATCTCCTACTCATCACCATTTTCTTTTAAAAAAGCTTAGTAAACAGGCACATCATCTTCAAAATCCCAAGAAAAATGAATGCAATAACCCACATCATATTAAAAACATCTTAGAAAACAGAGTATGTATAAATACAAATTAGGAAAAAATCACTGTGAAACATATCAGTGGAAGATAAATACTACCCTGAGAACAGACACCCCTATTATGTTCTTTGCAGAACAGATCAATGCATGTTTGATGCAAACATAGTGCTTAGTTACAAAGGCATAAGTCCTGCAGCTGACTTCCATAGACAAATCCAGCTGCCCTCTTGAAGCACCATTGACTTCAACTAACTCCCACATGGAGTCAGTTGCAGAATCAGAGATTCTGGTAATGTCCACGCTATTAAGGGCCTGAGTCCTTGTCCATTAAACACAGTGTGAGATTTTTCAGTTGACTTACTGGATTCCAAATCTGAGTGTAAATGCAGATAGATAAGAAAATGTATGTAGTTTGAATGTATTTCTGAATTAAAAGACTTTCTTTCAGCCACTGCATATAAATGTTAAAGTCAGCAACATACATCCTTTCAAAACGCATTCATCTTTGTTATGAGAAGTAAAAAAGAATGAGAGGAAAGCTTACAGCCTAACTGCTTGAATTAACTTATAAAAGGGTCAAGGTTTTATTTTTGCTCAATTTTCGCAGCATTCAAACTCTTCTCTTCTATTACCACGGCTATGTGCAGTGCATTTCACCTTAAAAAGATCATTTTCATTGATAGTTTTGTACATTTACAGTGTAACTCAGTGTTAACTAAAGTCAGACAGTGCAAGTGAAACAATTACAGGCTCTCTTTTGGATTTTAATGTTCCACCGCTCAACAATTACAATTAAATGCAATTAAATTTTCTGTTTACGTAGGTTGCAATTTTTGACATCATTATTTTAATGGTTTTACAGTGGGAGGGGAAAAACCACTATAGCTCCCAAATTTCCTCACATACTTTTATCCTATGTTACTTTCACAGTGAGAAACACTGATGAAAATGCTTTCCTTAGTAAGAGCTAAGCATCATTCTCTGCATTTCTTACTTTACAGAGGCTGAAATCTGCTCTCAGTGAACCTGGAACCCACCAGAAGAATTACTTATTTCAAAAGCTTATTGACACTAATTCTTTCCTTTAAGTAAGCAAAAAAGGCAGATTTTTAAAAGCTAAGAACAATAAAAGAAACATAAAAAACAAATGATAGATATTTATGTTTCTCAGGTACTCCAAATTAATTTTTTATTTTTGTGTTTGTAAATTGCCAATTTTTCAGGCACTTGAGGCAAAATATTTTTTTTTCCTATAATTGAGTCATGTAAGAATTAAAATATGCATTTATAAATAAAAGATAATACAGTAAATGTGGAATATTCATGCTGACTATTTTTAGATTATTGCATTTCAGAAGTCTTACTGTCTTCCAACTCACACTACTATAAAACAGAAGTAAGGTATCTATCTTCAGTAGATAGACCATAATATAAAATTAATGTTTATATATACTAGCAGGCACCTTTAAAATGGTACTTGAAAGCATCATCTATAATATTCAGTTGCTGGAGATGAAGCACTGTCATTCATATAAGCAATGTAACTGGCCTTGCCTGATGGAGAAATGACCAAAACTTCTAATGCCACAACTTTGTTTCTCTTAATTTTATTAATCTACTTGTAGGTAAATTTCTCATGCTATCCAGGCTAGCCATTTTGGGAGGTGGTCCAGAACCAGGTGAGCCATTTTGATTGAATATTAAGGTGTGCACTGAGTTACTTTTTTTGCTAAATCCATGTAACTTCTTTTTTTTAGCTCTGGAACGATGTGGAGAATTTTCAAAAATGGGGTTTTATTGAAATTTTGGGATGAGTCCTACTGTTATAAATGGAACAATAATGCTATGAACAAATAAACTTCATCTCCTTGCAAATTGCATGGGAGTTACTAACCAGTCCAAACAGTGGAGGACCACATTAATGATGCTTAGGCCCCCTAGATTCCAGCAGTTCTTAATATCTAAATGCTTGACTTTGTAACTTGAATAATGCTTAATGCAGCAGTTTGCTATGCTGCATTTGTAATGCACCATCATTATGAAGTTTAAATGTATTACAGAGATGATAACTCTCAGTTATTGTAGTGGTACAAATCAAACTTCTCCAACTTCTAATCTCAAATGGAGCAGACACAGTCCAGCCTTCCTAAGCCCTCCCTCATGTTTTGCAGTGCAAGGTTTTATTTGTTTGCTGCCTCTATTACATATAATATGTTCTTAGAAATTCAAATTACAAATATATGTTTTATATCAACACCGAAAACTTTGTCATGTATTTTCACTTGCAATTGAACTCTCTGGACAATGTGAGATCAAAATAAATTTAAAGAAATCATAAAAATACTGTCACACGTCAACACCCTGGTAATACATGGAAGTTGTCAAAGCTGAATGCAACTTCAGTGTCAGTGGGAAGAAGGGAAGATGAGGGGTGATACAGCCGTTGTATACAATTCAAACTGTGCTCCATAGAGTTAAGACCAGTGAAGGTTATTTCTTCATGTCCCTTTCATTTAAACCTACCTCTTTCTTGTACTTGCCTCTGAGGTTAAGACAAAGAAACTGAGTGGGCTCCCCTAGACAAGGGTACAAAGGGCCTGCTTAAAAATACATTAAGGAAAAGTAAAACAAGTCTTGCCAAAAATTCTAAAATTCCAAGCTGGGTTCATAAAAATAGAAATGCATTATCTAGAAAAGGACAAACATCTGTCTGAGCATTGGAGTAAGTTGCCCAGAGCGGCTGAGGTGTCTCCTTCCCTAGAGTTATTCAAAAGGTGTCTGAAAAGAGCCCTGAGTAATGTACTCGATGCAACACTGCGTAAGAAAGGAAGTTGGATTAGATGACCTCCAGTGGTTGCTTCCAACCACAACCATTATGCAGTCTTATATTTTAGCAAAAAAGTAAAGATATATTCTTGTCTTGGACTGGTAAAAATAGGTTAATTATGAGGCTTTTGCTAACTATTTGAAATTTTATTTTTAAACGGTGGATACAAAGACAGAAAAAGACAAATATATAGGTAGACAATCGTAAGCTGTTCTAGATGAAGTTGGAGTAGAAGAAAACTTCAGCATGGCTGTAAAAGATTTATAGACAATTTTCATAAAATATTTGTTCTCTGTACAAATGGATGCCTGTAGTCCACCTCAAATGCTATCAGCTTTGGCCATTTATCAGCATATAGACTACACAATCAATCAAAATAATAAAAGATAATTGCCATGATTATCAAGGCATTATGATCAGAGTCAGAGGGAATGCTTGCCCATTTTTTTAAGGATTTTGCATTCATATTTTGAAGGCAGCTCTGCTTATTTAACTCAACATAAGAATTCTATCCAGCGAGCTATATGATTTTTTGGAAAATAAGAATAAGCTACAAATATAGTTGCAACTTTGAAGCACTCTGTGGGTTGTAAAAGGTACACACATTTTCTGAATCTGACGTCTCATGCTTCCTTTTCTCTAACCACACAATTAATTCAAGACAATAGTGTTCATGTTTCTACTGAAAAAAATGGACTTATTGCTATACTAAAAATAAGAAAGAAGGGTCCTTTCCGGATTATATAACTTCCACTTTTATTCCTTCTTCAAGAACAACTAAAAAGTGTCAAGTGTCAGCTAACATATTCTCATCCATTATCTCTTGGAGCTTAGAGCAGAATGGACTTAAAGAAAGGACAGTTCGGAAATTGGTATTGACAAAGTACAATTTTAGCCTAGTATAACTAATCTCTTTAGGCTCTGTCTATAGTCAGTGGAGTAAGATAGTCTTCTATAGAGGATGATTCAGAGAAGAAACCTAATTTAGCTTGTCTGACTCACCCTCCTCAGAATGAATCAGCAGGCACTCTTGACCGACATTATGCTTGAAAATTGAAAATGCCTTTCCTCAACCTGAGCACATATGACGCACTATTCCCAACCAGAAAGAAAATTATGTCTGTACAGTACCTACTGTAACCCATTTTAAATCATGCTTTCCTCTGGAAAACACTAGAAAGAAAAAATTCCGGAAATGAACAAAAGAGCAAACGAGTTAAATAATTGGTCAAAGCAGCCTACATCCTTATACCACAACTGATAGAGAAAAAATGGAATCATGGAATCATAGAATCATAGAATAGTTGGGGTTGGAAAGGACCTTAAGATCATCCAGTTCTAAACCCCCTGACATGGGCAGGGGCACCTCCCACTAAACAATTTCACCCAAGGCTTTGTCCAACCTGGCCTTGAACACCGCCAGGGGTGGAGCATTCACCACTTTTTTGGGCAGCCCATTCCAATGCCTCAGCTTTCCTGAAGAACTTCTTTATATCTAACCTGAACTTCCCCTGTTTAAGTTTGAATCCATTACCTTTTGTCCTATCACTACAGTCCCTCAAGAAGAGTCTCTTCCCAGCATCCTTGTAGGTCCCCCTCAGATATTGGAAGGCTGCAAGGAGGTCTCCATGCAGCCTTCTCTTCTCCAAGCTGAACAGCCCCTGCTTTCTCAGCCTGTCTTTGTACAGGAGGTGCTCCAGCCCCCTACCATCCTCATGGACCACCTCTGGACTTACTCCAACAGCTCCATGTCCTTCTTATATTGAGGACACCAGGACTGCACACTAATCCAAGTGAGGTCACAAGAGAGCAGAATAGAGGGGCAGGATCCCCTCCTTATCAAGTATAAATTTATTTCAAGTTATAGGGTCTATTGAATATGAAATGGTAACATCCCTCGTCAACAGTATGCTTTTGAAGGTAAATCTGTGATTTCCTTTGTAAACCTGGGCAGTGCTTGATGTGCTTTAATCTTGGTTGGAAGATGACGCTAGTTCAGAATGTTAATTTCAAGCGGAAAAAGTCAGTCACATACAACAGATTGGCAAGAGCAAAGGTGACAGAGAAAAAATACCCACAGGTATCCACTTTCCTTATTTTCATGTTCATAAGTATTTTTTTCCCAGCAAGAGGAATGGAAAGAGATATTCTTGAAGTGTATGAAAAGGCAAGAGTTACCAAGGATATTACACATTTTTAGGCTTTAATGATTCACAGTTATATCAACCAACTATGAAAACTGCATGTTAATTAGAACTCATAACCTTGGGAAAATTCAACTGAGTAGGAAGATTTCTCTGAAAGAAAGAAAATATTCTTCAATTTGATTAAAGTTTTAATACCATAAAGCAAGATTCTTTGAGAATTCACTTATGCAATTTTTCAAATATATTCCAGTATATATTCAAAAGAACAATCTTCTTTATTTTGTTTTATCAGTATGAGCATTCATAAAATGTATAAATATTCTGATTTTACAGAATTTTATGTTCTTAAGGTTTAGAGTAGACATTAACATTTATGCAAAGCATTTCCATCAGGATTTTTTTTTTATTTAATCTGTGAAGAGTGTCACAGGTCCATTCACACAACAGCATTACAAATACTGATCTTAGGGAACATTTTACAGCAGTGTTTTACCACCTAAGTGTTGTCATATTTGTCGAAGTGACTTTGACTATGAAAAAGTCTACATACTTTACACCTACAGAGTAGCAGTAATAATCTGTTATGCTCACTAGAGCTGAACTAGCTTTAAACCAGCTTGGCTGCTGCTCTCCAGCTAGCAATAGCCTGAAGGCTCTAGATAGACAATACTTCCAAATATCTGCTTTGCACATTAACAGCATAAGTATAAATAACTGGCAGCAGAAACTGCAATCAAGATGTTCTAGGATTAATCTCCTGTTGAAAAGGGAACATAATTATTTAAGCATTTTTAATATGTTATGTTGTCTATTTCAATTATATTATTTAGCATCCAGCAGTCATTGAGAGTCATTTCAAGACATATTTATACACATACCGGCCACCTGTTAAGGGTCCTCTGCTTTTTTTTTCTCTGTATTCTCTGTCACTGTCACAACATCATTTTCCAGGCAATCTGCTCAGCATAAAACATGAGTGATACCTTTTGGATTTATCTTAAAGGGAGAGGGGAAGGACTGTAGCTCTACATTGGTGCATCATAACATTTGTATATATGCATCATAACATCTCGCCAGATGATGACATTGCATTTTTGCATTGTGCAGTCACATTCAGATGCACATCATCACACTATGATGCTGCATTTCAATGCAAATTCTCCTCAGGAGGCCTGAAATAAAATGGTGGTGTTTCTAGATGTCCTGAAGCCTAGGAAATTGAAAAACTTGACATAGAGCTTTAAAAATTGGGAGTGCACTGCAAGTATTAAGAAGTTCATTGATCTTGTAACCATTGTTATTTTATACAGTGAACAAATCAGCCAACAGCAGTGTATGGGATTTCACTGCTAATTTAGAGAATCATATTTTGTTTGCTTGCTTACTTTTGGCTCACTAGCTCACTAGCTGTCAGGAGCCTAACAAAATAAACCAAACTATTGAGCAAACAGCAGTCAGCTTAAACACTTTGAATGACTTGTTTACCACAAATCCATTATCTAGCTAATGGTTAAAGCTTTGTTTCTACTTTAATGTCTGACTACACATAAAATCATGGTAGAGGCTTTTTCCAAGTGTTTTGTATTGTTGAATTGAATCCTTATCAGTTTATGTTTGTTTCTACCTGGTTAGCCTCAGAGAGGTGTTACAGATCATGTCTAGTGGTGACATAGATGAGGCATCTTTGTGTTATAAGACAGACAAGATACCAAACATCTTGGAAATGCGTTAGCAAAATCCACTATAGGATTTAGCCATGTGTTTAAAGAAGCTGAAGAAAAGATACCACCATGCTCATTATATAGGGTTTCCTTAAAAGGGCCTTATACCTTTTTTTCACACTAGATTTACACATGGAGGTGAGACAGGGGACCTTCACAGGGATCCTGGACAGTTCATGAAAGACTGTACAGAACCAAATGCCCTTGAAACAACACTAAGATTGTTTTAGACATTTAAATAGCTCTACATCATGGCATTTGAACAGCCTTATTGTAAGCTATGCACACTGTGACTTCCTGACAAATATTCCTAGTTTGGTCATAGAAATCCTCTATAACTTAGCTCCTCTCTGTGCCTCATAGCACTACTGTAATCTAGGGTAAGAAAAAGGGCAGTGAAAGGCATGATCTCCTGCATTAATGTCTTCTCTGTTCTGTAAGAAAAGGAGTTACAGTACTTTCTTCCAAATAAAATCATTTTAACACTGGGAAAGTAATCATAGCTAAATGATTCTGTAACCTGGGACTATGTGATAGGAGCAACCTATAAGCATGGATACTGACCAGTCCTGTGGATGATTCACTTTTAAATGTCTTTGCTACTAAGCACATCCAAGACATTTAAATTTAAGCACAACCAGATGTTCAAGTTTAGCTGGTGTTTTAGTATTTCCTACAGTTTCAAAGACTGAAAAAGCACAGTTCAACATACACCAGCAGAAATAGTTAATGCTTAGAAACAGACACCAAAGGGAGCTGTAACTGTAGAAATGTTTGTGTATGTACAGAAACTGAAAAGGTTAACAAACTTCTGTTCTTATTCATCATAGGGTCAAAAAGTTGTTTGCCTCATCCTTTTTTTTTTTTTTTTTTTTTCTGTTTGTTTTTGGTGGGGTTTTTGGTAAAATTTCTGGAAACACCTGGGGTCAGAGACAGGTTATTCGAAAAGAAGTCTGCATTGCAGTGACCAGTCCTGATCTGCATTCTTAGCAGTAAGGCAGAATAAGCAGAGATAGAAGCATTTTACTTTAAAGTTACACCCAACTTGTTTATGGCTGTGGAACACAGAGCTGTATAACTTAGAATGTCTTCACACTTACTTTTTGGATTACACAGCTTTCAACATATGTTAAAGTCTATTTCTTCTCTATGAGATGTTGCATGAAAGTGTCAGAAGCAGGTATTCAGGCACTAAAATTTTCATTAAAAAGCTGTTATGCTCATATGCGTTTAAAATTAGAGTACAAAAGAGAGTTTAAGTTATTCAGTTGAGAAAAAGTCTAGAAGGAAGAAAGGACAGAAATCTTCCCACTGGTTTGCTCAGTTTTTCTTTTGGGTGACATAATCACTGAAGCAACCTAGGCAATGATGAATAACTTCTGAGGACAATATGTGGCAGCACAGAGATGGCCATCATTTACAACCAAATTCTGTACAGAGGTGACACCACTCCAGGAATATGCCAAGTGCAAGGTCCTACACCTGGGTTGGAGCAATCCCAGGCACAGCTACAGGTGGAGCAGAGAAGAGATTCAAAGCAACCCTACAGAGAAGGACTTGGGGGTGCTGGTTGATGAGAAAATGAACATGAGCCAGCAGTGCATGCCTGCAGCCCAGAAACCCAACCATATCCTGGGCTGCATCAAAAGGAATGTGACCAGCAGGTTGACGGAGGTGTTCCTGCCCCTCTACTCTGCTCTCAGGAGACCTCACTTGGATTAGTGTGCAGTTCTGGTGTCTTCAACATAAGAAGGACATGGAAGTGTTGGAATAAGTCCAGAGGAGGGCCATGAGGATGACAGGGGACTGGAGCACCTCCTGTATGAAGGCAGGCTGAGAAAGTATGAACTATTCAGCCTGGAGAAGAGAAGGAAGCATGGAGACCTCATAGCAGCCTTCCAGTATCTGAAGGGGGCTTATAAGGATGCTGGGAAGGGACTCTTCATGAGGGACTGTAGTGATAGGACAAGGAGTAACGGGTTCAAACTTAAACAGGGGAAGTTTAGATTAGATATAAAGAGGTAGTTCTTTACTGTAGGGGTGATGAGTAAACAGGGGGGCTTACAAAATTACAAAATGAAAATATAAACCTTTAGAAATCAATTTTAAGTAATGTTAAGTGTGATGGCTT
>JASSUY010045653.1:1895-23978 GCA_032466535.1 Forpus xanthops
TCAACCTGTGGGAGTTGCATTCTTTTGATTCTCCTTCCCACTTCCCCGGGACTGGGGAAGAAAGAGGGGGGAGTGAGCAGAACTGTTTGAGGGGCCTCAAACCACAACAATCTACTTTGGTAAGAATGCAGATATGTTGATTTTGGTTACTTAAAACTCCAGATTTTAATGGAAATGTATGTAGAGTTAAAAAAAATCCAAAGTTTAAACACCTCATTTGGTGATTGATTGCAAGGTTAAAAATCATGCTGAACCTGGACATATTGTCCAGTTGCTCTGTACTATTGTTTTGTATAATTCAAAAGAATAAAGAAACTAGTTGCATTCCGACACTGTGAATTTCTGCTTTAGTCAGGTAGGGGCTAAATGTACTCTAACTCCCCAATACAAGCTGGAAACTGAAGATAACCTGCATTTTGCTGTCATAAGGAAAAGCTGATACATTCATATGTACTCTTAGAAATACGTATGTTATGTGATCTATTTTAAGTTCCACTTATATTGGACATTATTATATGTCTTTACTTGCAGAATACTCCCTGCACATATTTTAAAGGAGGATATAATGAAATACACTGTAAAAATATATATTATTTCTGTCAGTAAAGCTAAAGTTGCATATAGTGCCCATTTGAGTTTCAACATAGTGGCTGAAATGTTTTTTAGATTGTGATCTAAATAGATTTTTTTACCATTAAACCCAGTGTACTTTGAGGAGGGGTTATAAAGAAATGGGAGAAAGTTATAGAAGTTGTTAAAAGACTTATTTGATGTTTAGGAGTTCCGTGTGAGCAGCTAAAAAGTCTGGAACAGAACCAATATTTCTGTGAAAGCTTTATTGATTATACAGGGAAAAATTCATTTTAAACACTTCCATAACACTGTGTTGCTTGAAGAAGCAAAATCTATTACATTTTGATTATGAACCTTTTGTTTATGGACTCAGCTGTCTTAGTGGACAACTGGAAGAAACTAGCATTATTATTTCTTCTGTCTATAAAGCAGAGTTATTAAAGAGCTCATCTTTTTCCCATGTGTGCACTGCTGCTGTTTTCAATACAATCAGTAGCATGAAGTGCTTTGCCATGAGCTCCAGCTGGACCCAGTTCATGCTGCTGGCTCCTGGAATGAAATTTCAGGACAAAGAGCTTCCCAGGTCCAGACCCTTGAGGCAATGTGTGTACCATACACCTGTAGTGAATAAGATATGGGCTGTAGTCTCTGATCAGTATTTTTGTAATTACTCAAGTTGCTTCAGGCATTTATCTAGCTGTAGGTGATTTAGTTGTGCTTACAAATGACTCATATGTATCTGGTTAAATAGGCTGTGAAATAAACTACCCAGATAACTATCAACCACCAGTGTGAATACTGCCTTATCCAAATTTCCACTTTTTTTTGTCTGAAAGTTCTAAACAAGAAAGATGGGGGACAAGAAAGTGAGTCCTTTTCTGTTACTGAAGATGGTTGAATGTTAAGCTACAGTTGAGGATAATTTGAATTTGGAAGGTGTTTTCCTTTACAAGGGAAGGCTGCAATGAATCTCCACCTCATGGCAAGAATAATAGATAATGCTGCTGAGGAGGGCTAGGAAAGTGTGGGGAAGTGCGCTGTGAGGCCCAGAAAGAGAGTAGTATTTCATCTTAAATCAGCAGTGGTTGTGAAACCGGTGGGCAATGCAGGTCATCTCCGCATGTGGTGGTTGAGATTGGAGCCATTAGGACTGAATGAGGCCTTTGAGACTAGAAAAGGTGAATTGTGTGCATACTATGTGATCACATATTTCTTCTTGTCTCCAGTGATGGGCCTGACATCTGACAACTCACTGAGGATAAAATGACATGACTGCTGGTTCTAGCACTGGGTCTTTTTTCAATTTGTGCTCATGATCAATCCAGCTGAAGTTGATGTCTCCATGTTCTTTAACTAACATGAACTGTGCACTTGACTAAGTTGGCTCAGAAATAGCATCTTCAAGCACCTATTTTTCTGTCCTTCTTCCTCCCCAGAAGCTCAAAGTATGTAGAGAAAAGGGTGAAAATGACCAAAAAGCCATACTTTCAAATCTTTCCTTGGAAATTACAGTTCTTTTCACTACAAGTGACCCTCATTTTTGACTGCAAGAAACAGACTCTGCTGTGCACGGCATATTTTCTTGCTCTTCTTGTAATACCTCACCAACTTGCCAAGTTTTTATGACTCTTTGAAAAAGTTTTTAGCAAAAAAATAGAAAAGGATGTATTTCTTGCCTGTAATTTTATAAGTTAGAATGTGTCTATTTATATGACAGCACTAGACAGCTACTGTTTCACCAGAGACTTAAATCTCTTACAAGTTGTGGACAAATACATAGAAAGATCCTCAGAGCACTTGTACTTCTAGTCTAGTCTCTTTTACTCAGCCCTTATGACACTGAATAGTGGTTTAGCAATAGAATTCTGGTACATTATCAGGCATTTAAACATATTAATGGTCCTTCTTTGGAAGCTTGAGGGTTTTTTTTTTGTTTTTTTTTTTATTATTATTTTCTAAATCAGAACAAGATCATAGAAAAGATTTACTGGGGACTTAATAGTAGTGTAGTGAAACAATACAAGAGTTGTAAAATTAACAAACTCCCTACCATTAAGACACATGCATGTCAGCTTTCATGAGATTCTTGTCAGCTGTGAAACTGCATTTTCTATTATAGTCATAGAAAAGTATGTGTAAACCAGAAAGCATTTAAAACATTCCAAAAATAGTGTGATAGGATTACCTAACGCTTTCCTCTGCACAGATATTGGTCTAATACAAATGTTTTGCTCAATATGAAAAAGAAGGGTCTGCAAATATTGCTACAAGTGTAGCAAACTGTATGATTGGATGAGTGGGATGTGGGATTTTTCCTCAAAATGGATTTATTTAGATAAGTTTCTTACCAGCAGAAGTTCAGTGATGAAAATATTCAGCAGAATTTCCATAACCTCTATAATGCAATATAGGAATAATTGATTTTAGGGAAAGACTACTCCTGATTTCGATTGATTAGCATTTTGAATGATTAGAAAAGTAGAATTCTGTCCCACCAAACAAACTGTGATTGCTTTCTGGTGTAAGTCTATTTGGTGAAACTGTTAATTTTATGAAGTGCTATGGTACTGAACCTGCAGCTCACAGGAGTGGGATGACTTGGATAGTTTGGAGCTATCTTTGCACCCTTCAGATATTGGTTTGCTGCTAGTTGTGAAGTTCCCCTCACTGTAATTAAGGTAGCTACTTTGACACAGGCATTATTGGATCAGTGTAACATGAACAATAGAAGGAAGCACTTCAGGTAGATTCCTTAGAAAATTTTTCCATACGAGAGAGCTCCTCAAGGCTGACGATCTTCTTCCCCAGGAGAGTGTTTCTCAGGTATGCTTTAGTACTTTGAAAGAAGGAACTGAAACATAATAGAAAATATTATTCTTAAGTCCCTTTTAGAATGTAGCACAACTGCTGGACAGTGAGATAATGATCACAATTGGATTTGCTGCTTGGAAAAAGAAATTAGATGAATCCACTCTCTTTCTGTTAATATCTCATTGTTTTTATAGCACGGTAGAAACCAGATAGAGCCCAGATTTACTTTTTAATAGAGCTTTTAATAAAACTTTTAGATTCTTTTTTTTTTTTTATTTTATCTTTTTGAAAGACCACTGAAACTATATTCTACTTTTGATCTAAAGACCACTGAAGTTAATGGAAAAGTACTCTCCGATCCCTACTAAAAAGAAGTGCTGCAGTAGGGCAGGAGACCTCCTTCGATGGATAAGGACCTGCTGAGGAAAATTCGAAGGCAAAAAGAGACTTATAAAAGGAGGAAACAAGGACAGGCAGCCTGGGAAGAACACAGGGATGTTGTCCGGGAATGTAGGGACCAAGTTAGGAAAGCTAAGGCCCAGTTAGAATTAAACTTGGCTAGTGTTGATAAAGATAACAGGAAGGGATTCTGTAGGTACATAGTGAATAAAAAACAAAGGACAACATGGGCCCTCTCCAGAAGCTATCGGAAGAAGAGGTTGCCCTGGATTTGAAGAAGGCTGAGGTTCTTAATGACTTCTTTGCCTCAGTCTTCACCAGCAAATGCTCTGACCACACCATCCAAGTCTTGGAAAGCAGATGCAGGGACAGTGACAATAAAGACCCTGGGCCCACTTGTAGGCGACAGTCTGGTTTGAGACCATGTTAGTAACCTGAATGTATACAAATCCATTGGACCCTATGAAATCCATCTGCAGGTCCTGAAGGAGCTGGCAAATGAAATTGCTTAGCCACTGTCCATCATAATTGAAAAATCATGTCAGTCAGGTGAAGTTTCCCACAACTGGAAAAAGAGAAATATAACCCCATTTTTAAGAAGGGGAAAATGGATGACTGAGGGAACTACAGACCCATCAGCTTCACCTCTGTGCTTGGAAAAATCTTGGAGCAGATTCTCCTGACATGTTGAGGCACATGAGAAACAACAGTGTTCTTGGTGATACCCAGCATGGCTTCACTAGGGGGAAATCCTGCCTGACCAATTCGGTGGTCTTCTATGATGGGGCTACAGAACTGACGGACAGCAGTAGAGCAGTTGATGTCATCTACTTCGACCTGTGCAAAGCATTTGACACTGTCTCACATGACATCCTTCTCTCTACGTTGGAGAGACACCAATTTGATAGGTGGACCACTCGGTGGATAAGGAACTGGCTGGATGGCCGCACACAAAGAGTTGTGCTCAATGGCTCAATGTCCAAGTGGAGACCAGTAGCTAGTGGTATTCCTCGGGGATCAGTGTTGGGACCGGTCTTGTTCAACATCTTTGTTGGTGGCATGGGCACCCATGGGATTGAATGCACCCTCAGCAAGGTTACCTACGACACCAAGCTGTGTGGTTCAGCTGATATGCTGGAGAGAAGAAATGCCATCCAGAGGGACCCTGACAAGCTTCTGAGGTGAGCTGAAGCCAACATGATGAAATTTAGTCATATCAAGTACAAGGTCCTACACCTGGGTCAGAGCAATCCCAGGCACAGCTACAGGTTGGGCAGAGGTGAGCTTCAGAGCAGCCCTGAGGAGAAGGACTTGGGGGTGTTGGTCGATGAGAAAATGAACATGAGCCTACAGTGTGCACTTGCAGCTCAGAAAGCCAACTGCATCCTGGGCTGCATTAAAAGGAATGTGACCAGCAGAATGAGGGAGGTGATCCTGCCCCTCTACTATGGTCTCATGAGACCTCACTTGGGGTACTGTGTGCAATTCTGGTGTCCTCAACATAAAAAGGACATGGAACTGTTGGAACAAGTGCAGAGGGCCACGGGGATGATCAGGAAACTGGAACACTTCCTGTATAAAGACAGGATGAGAGAGTTGTGGCTGTTCAGCCTGGAGAAGAGAAGGCTGCGTGGAGACCTCATTCTTTCCTGTAAGTGTGGTGAGGCACTGGAATGGGTTGCTCAGAGAAATTGTGAATGCTCCATCACTGGTGGTGTTCAAGGCTGGGTTGGACATAGCCTTGGGTGACATGGTTTAGTGGGAGTTGTCCCTGCCCATGGCAGATGGCTTGGAAGTAGATGATCTTAAGGTCCTTTCCAACCCTAACTGTTCTATGATTCTATATTAAACCATGTATAAAACCATTCTCAGCAGTGATAGTTGGTAATCTATGAGCAGTACTATGTTGAAATAGTCAGTTCTGTTTTGAAATACCTAAGGACTCCTATGTTATGAATATTACTATTTCTGTAACTTTACTTCTGGATAGAAAGCGCTGTAATGTCACATTTCTGAAACCCTACTATAAACTCTACTTTCATTGCTTTTTATCTTTAACTACATCAGCTTGCACTATCTTTTGTCTTTTTACAAAGCAGTCTAAGCTGCAGGAAATGCATGTGGTTTTTTTTAAGGTGTTTTATCTCAGTTTAGAACTTTATATCTACTGAAACAGAGCTCTGTGAATTAATATGTGCATCTAAAAATTTTTGTGATCTTGAATAGATTTATCTTAATTCAACGTTTCTGCCTGACAACGCCATCTGATCTGTCCATGCTGTCTATAGCTGCACTACATGCGAGGATGAATCGTATTGACAGGCTTTAAATTGGGTTGTTTGGTTTTACTGATTTTAACTAAAAAAGTATTGGATTTTGTTCCCTACAGCACTCACTAAGAAGGAAGATTACATTAGTGAAAAAACATGTGGATGACTTACAAATGCACCTACAAATACTGGCCAGATGTTTTCAGTGCAATCTGGACTCTTTAGGCTACATTACTCAAATTTAACTTCATTTACCTTCATCCTCATTTCAGTACAATGTCAATCCTCTTTTCAGGCTTTAACAGACTTCAACTGCCAGACTAGAAAATATGTGTTTCTGCACATAGCTCTATGAACAGTTGCTATAGGCTAGCTACAGCTTTGAAAATGAGACATGTCCTGATAGGAGATAATGGCTCAAATTCCTCTTTTGAGCCTTTCCTACTTCCTCTGCACTTATCGAGATAAAACATGTAGTTTTTTAAAGGAAGCATTCCACTTCCTTCCTAGTGCTTGGGATGTAGGAAATGAGCAAAAGGAGTCTTGCTTATTGTCAGCTAGATTCTATATCTTGTAACTCATTCACCGAACTGCATGCACTAATGACATGGTTGTGTTCCTAGAATATGGGAAGATAATATGGCATCCCCTACAACCACTCAGTGCAGCAGAATTGATTCAACTTTATATTCTGTGCAGATGTGAACCTCAAACTTTGGTGATCTATGAGCCAGTGTCTTGAAGATTTTCCATGTCTTCCCTACATCAATTTTTATCAAGAAATGATAAAAGGTTAGATGTTGGTTTAGTACTTCTAAGTAAGCAATGGCATATATGCTGTGGTTAAAAAATACCAACAGATTCAAGAGACAAAGAGATGTGGTTTAAATAGTAAGAAAAAAGAAAAAAAAAATGGGGTTTGGTTTCACTGAAAAAAAAACCCAGCTTTTTGTCTGGGTATACTTTTTGTAGATTGTAACCATGCAACTGAAAAAAAAAAATCCCTATTTTTATTTGCAATTATTATTATTGATGTGGTGTTAAAAGCTTGCTTGCCCTTCTCACTTACTATATCACCACATTAAATTATTTTCAGCAGATAGTAGCTTGGGTCTTCCAACTGAGTATAAATTTTATGTAGCCATGTCGATTTATGCAAACTTTTAAAAAATAATTTCATGCCTTGTTAGTCTGATTTGCAGGAAATGGAGAATCAACAATTATAAATAGTTTTAAATGCAGCTTAATTAATTCCATGTGTGAATGCACTATCTACAGTTCTGCTATTATGAATATAATCATTTTGATACACTAAATGTTTCAGCTTCTCTTTTAAATCAGAATCTCTTTATCTCTTATACCTTTGAGGCTGGACTTCTCTTAGTGTATGTAAGATGTAAAATAAGAATACTCTCAGGGCTTGTTTAGGTTATCTTTGTACCTGAAGGAAAGACCAGCTGTACCTGTCATTTCTGTCAGACATTTCTCTGACCTGTTCTTAATGACCTCCATTGTTGGATGCTCCATGACTGTCCCAGTACTGTGCTACTATAGTATTCCTTGCTGTCATTAGAAGCCATTTCATCCTGTTTATCGACATGAAAACAGACTTCCCCTTTACAGAAGACTTTTATGTATTTTAAAAATGTTACTAGGTCTTCCTCAGGCTTCTCTAGACTGAGGAATCTCATTAGGTTCATTTTCAAAGCAGATCATACTCTAGACTTATTTTTCCCAATGATCCTCTTTGGTCTCTTTACAGCTGGTCTTTATCTTTCTTACCAAAGGCCTCAGGCTCAATAGAACTGCATAGAGCAATAGTACTTGTAGCAGACCACGTTTAGGAAGAAATTCTTCATGGGCTGAAAAATAGTTCCTTTATTTATCTACTCAATTTAATTATAGAATCATAGAATAATTAGGGTTGGAAAGGACCTCAAGGTCATCTAGTTCCAACCCCCCTGCTCTGGGCAGGGATACCTTCCACTAAACCATGCCACCCAAGGCTATGTACATACCTTTCTGTTATTAATTCAAAGATTAAATTAAAAAAAAAAAATAAACAAACCAAACAAACAGAAAACCCAATCCCCAAACACAAAATCCTGTAGTTCATTAATATGACTATTTTATAGGACTACTTTTTGAACAACTGGCTATGAGTACCAAAATTTGCGTGTTGCGAAGTATGGTAAAAAATATTTCACTTGTGCATTTGAAAGACTTCCTTTTCTGAAATTGTGATGTGTACATTTTAAAGGCAAAGCAGTTTGTAATTTGAACAGGAAATAGCAGTTTGAGATGCATCTTCGATTTGGGGGAAAATGCAAGCTGCTTCTGTAGCTAGATTTCTCACATGTTGATTAATGAAAGAGCATTTTTTTCTCCCCTTTTTCTTCCAGTAATCACTCAACCTTGCTGGGCTAAAGCTCAGGTTGAGATTTTTGACATGCACCCAAAAGGATACATCCTGCCCTTATTGGAAAAGTTTCTGTAAGTAAAACAGAAATGAGGTCTTAAAAGGTGTTCACAGCTTTGTAGGCACACAAAAACCAATCAACTAAACTGTGACTTTATTCCTTATATAGGCTGCTACTAATAAAATACACAATGCAGGATTTGGTCAGCAAAATTCCCCCACTGATCTCCGTAAGTACATCAAGTTTAGCACCTGCAAATTATTATAGTTGCTCTACTTTTAACATCTGAGCTAGCTGCTGTGCAGCCAAATAATTTATATTGCACTGATATAGATATTTTAAAAATCTCATCCACGTAAATATTCAGATGGGTTTATTTTTTTTGTCTGGCTGTTTTTTGGAGTTTGGGTTCGTTTTGTTTTACTGGGTTTCTTTAACCAGTTTTATAAGAGTGCAGTACAAAAACTTTTCCTGGTTTTAGCTTGTGTCTGGATGTTGCTAATGGATTTACTTATAAGAGTCTTTAAGGTTTAGCTATTAAATATATCCAGAAATGTTAAGTAAGTGGCTGACATATAAGAAAATCGCAAAAAAAGGACAGTATGGCCAAAGGTAGAGAAAAATATTTGTAGACATCTCTGGTTCAGAGTTAAATCTTGAAGTCTTGATGTAGAGATGTCAGTCAAATTTAGGTTGTCAGATTTGATTGCATAACATAAGCTTGTGTTGTGCAATCAAAAAAAAAAGTGCTCTATCAAACACTGCGCCTAATGAGATGCCTTATTCTAGGCTGAAGGGCAATGAGACAGGTTCCACAAATGATGAGTTAAAAGAACAGGCAGGAACATAGAAAAAAAGTAAAAGGTGGGATGAGAGAAGTCAGGCTGATAAAAGACTAAAAAGAAATATAAATAAGGTAGAAATATTTTAAGGGTGCCTGAAAGGTCAGGGAGTATAGAAATCTAGTATTGGATCAGAGACTGGAAAGGAGAAGGTCATTGCAAACTGTCAGGAGGAGTTTCTATTAACAGCTGTATTTTAGTTGGTACTGAGGGAAAGGGATCTCAGGCAGTTGCTATGAACAATGAGCTTAAGAGGTGAGAGGGAGAAGAGTGATATTTAGTACTTGAGCTGGGGTTGATATTGAAGCATTACTATTTCCATCCAGAAAGGCCAGCTAAATCATAGAGTGTCAGCGAGGAGGCTCAGATTTTAGGAGAAAAGTTAATTCTCTAATGTACTAGCTCATCTTCAAATTGCATTTTAACAGAAACAGAATATGGAGTTCATAGCAAGGTTACAAAACATAGCTGGAAGAACATAGCGGGGGGGCCTGAGCCAGTTTGTTTTTGTGTTGATGAGACTTTACCACATTATCAACTTCAGGAGAAAATGTAAAGGAACTTGCTTATTTCAAAGGAAGAGTTTGAGGATAAATTTTTTCAGTCCTGTAATACATGGCTGCACATTTTATATGTTATGATTATATAAAATACATTTAAATGTACAACTAAAATTATCTGACTCTCAAGGAATAGCTAGGATAACATGCCAATATGTCTGTATGGAACATGTCTATATCTCTCAAATCAATGTCTGATCTACTGTGAAAACAGTTTGTTTAAAAAACTGTGTAACCAAACTGTTGTTTCTCTTTAGTAATATACACTAGCTATTAAAATGGTACTAAGTTAAAGTGTGTTAATGATTAATTTTGATTATTTCATATCTTCTTATTAGAAGTTTCAGTTTCCATAGAGATCTGATGGTAAAAAAAAAAAAAAAAAAATGCCACTGTGGTACTACTGAGTGGCCTGGAGCTAAGACTTTGAAAGCTCTATTGTTACATTATCCATCCATGCATATGAGTTGAGCAGACTTCAGTGTCAGTAGTTAAGAAGCTGGTAAAGCAGTACCTTCAAAAATGATCATGATGCAACTGCTGTCAAAAGTCTGAAATTAATTTGTTCTGTGTCCTTTCTTAGTGATAGATTTATTTTTTTTCTATGGACAGTTCTTAGCTATACAACTAGATTTGTGGAGAGCTGTCACTATTCTCCATCATTGTCTTGACTTTTCAATTAAGGTAGTAGGTGGTAAGGACACTATTATATCTGTACAGTAATTTTCTTTTAGCCAGATGACATTAATGTCTCATGTCTTTCAAGTTTCATTATATAATTTAGTAATGTGATTAGAGAAGTAAAATGCCAATGCTATATTTGTCCTTTCAGAAGATACTAGATATTAAAAGAAAGCCCTGCTGTTAAATGAATTTTTATAATGTAAGCTGGGCATGAATTCAAAAGCAGTATTATACTTGGAACACAGATGTGTTAGACTGAAATAGCAGATTAGAGTGGACAAGAAATAAAACTCTGGGGATGAGCTTTTATGGTCATAGTAAAATTAATTCCTTATAATCATGGAATTTATCACAGTACCACTAATGGAAAACAGACCAAACTATCTGTTTCATTGTAGCAGATTCAGGCATTACTTATTGGAGTTCAGTCAGTGCCATTTTTTAATCTGTTGCAAATTGTCATTGCAGTTGTTGTGGTGAAAGCATTAGATAAAAATAGAAGGCCCCAAGAAGACATCACCAGGGCAAATCCTTCTCAGTTTATTCATGCCACTGAATGGTACTACTGTTCTGAACAGATTGGTAGGATTTAATGTTAATGTAGAATTAAAAAAAAACCTTACATCAAAGAACAGTGTGTCAAAAGAAGTAAAAAAGTGTTAATATTGTTTGTTTAATGCATAGTAGCAGTTTTTTTACTGAATGACATTGAAATTAATTTGGCCTTTCTGCACACTTCAGCATGCTATTTAGCAGAAACAAATTCTAGAGTGGTTAGAGTTGGAAAGGGCCTTAAGATCCACTAGTCCCAACCCCCTGCCATGGGCAGGAACACCTCATACTAGGCCATGTTGCCCAAGGGTCTGTGCAGCTTGACGGTGAACACTGGCAGGGATGGAGCATTTTACGCTTCTTTGAGCAACCTGATCCAGTATCTTAACACCCTCATAGTGAAGAATTTCTTCCTTATACCTAACCTGAACTTCCTCATTACCCATTTTCCTATCACTAGGATAGGAACCTATTACCCCTCATCCTCTAGCTATAGTCCCTGATGAAGAGTCCCCCTGGCATCCTTGTAGGCCCTAATTGTACTTGAGTACAGAATAAGAGAAAAAGAGACAGAAATTAAAGAGAGAACTGATTTTGCTGGAGATCCAAGCATAGAATCAGTCATTAAAATGAATTTATTATTTTTTTTTTTTATTTTGCTCCTAATTTTTATATTGCATTAGGGAGAGAGGAGAAAGGGGAGGTAGTCCTGTTCTGTTGTCTGTATTTCAAAACAACTTTAACTTAGTGTGTGCAGTGAAAGGCTAGATATTTGAACTTGTCTATGGGGTATATGAAGCTTGCATTTCTTGTTTCTAAAACTTTTCAAATGTATAAAGCATGCTTAACATCTGATTAATCTACATCCGTATCAGAATTTTCATTAAAGCTATGTTATAATTCAACAAATCATTTCACAGATACTGATGAATGTCATGACTGTAGTTCGAAGGACTCTGGAAAAAAAAGTAGCATGAGAAGTTTTCTTAGATACTGCCTCCACTCAGAATTCGTTCTTGATAGTCAAAAGCTATACGTATACTCTTGAATGGTCTCATTTTCAACATCTGGAGGAGTCACAGTCTTTGTGAGTCAAGACATTATTAAGCTCACAAAAGTATACAGCTTCCTTTTAGAACTTCGTCTTTTTAATTACTGACCACCATGTTTAGACAATAGGTGCTTAAATCCAGGAGTTTGTGCTGAACAATCTGGGGTTTGGTTTCTAATGTGAGAGGGAGAGAAGGGCATTTTAAGTTTTCCCTTCATTGGGTTTATCTGAGTTAACTGTGAGCAAACAACTTCTTGAAATCTCCCTTGAGAGCTCACATATAAAGCTTCTTGTAAAATTTAATTTTAATAGCCATATAATCCTAATAATATTGGTAAGGAAAAATGTATAATGTCCCACAGAGAGCATTGTTTAAGAGTGATTGTAGACATATACATAACTCATTAACTGTGCATATTTGAACTGCAGGAAACAGATCAGGATGCATGTATCTGATTTCTTCTCATCCCTTTCCCTTGTTTTCAGAAGTAATAGGCAAAATACTATTGGTGATGTCCACTGATATTAAATTGTTGCATTTTGCAGCTGAAAATGGAAAATCAGGGAACTAATTTCAATTGCTATATTTCCTGTATTATTCACTCTGTGGGGCTCTGCCTCTGTATCTGAGGACTCAATTTATACCAAGTCTCATTGACAATGACTGTTCTAGCAGGGTTTCCACAACACTCGTGTGCATTTCCTCATATATTGACGTCTCTGAGCTCTCAAATAGATGGAACTCCCCTTCTCTCCCCACCCCCAACAAAACAAAACAAAAAAACCCACCCAAAATTCAAACAGCAAACCACCCAACAACCGTAAACAAAGTCCCATATCTGTAAATCTATTAATTCCTCACTAATGATCATTAGTTTCATGACCTGGTCTAAGTAAAATCTCTTAGACTGGAATCAGCTACCAAAGTCTGGTCTAAGTGTTAGCAACAAGCTCTCCATACTCTGCAGAACTGGACTTTTGGCTCAGTTCTCTTTGGTGAGAAGAAATATGTACTAGTTGCTTGTGCTGCCACTGTTTTTTTTTCAATCCTCTGCTTTATCCAGGATTGGGATGGTCAGGAATTGATTAACAATATACACAGTATGTAATCTCAGAATCTGTGTGTAGTAATCCACACCAGCTACCTTTTAAAGTACAAGCAGGTATTGTGAGAATCTTTTTGAAATTTAGACACTCCAACTAATCTGCAAGCCTACCTTAAATAGATGTCAACTAAGTTTAAACAAACTGCATAACTGTCCAGGGGGAACTGATATACCTGTGTGTTGAGGTTTAGGCGTTTAAACCTAAAGTGGTTTAAGTAACTCAGAACTACACAGCTGCTCACTCACTTGCCCCCTTCTTCCTCCCCACTTTCCCTGAGGGACTGGGAGGAGAATCAAAAGAATGTAACTCCCGTGGGTTATGATAAAAACAATCCAGTAACTAAGGTATAACACAAAACTACTACTGCTACCACCAATAACAATAATGGTAGAGGAAATGGACACAGTCTGTTTTTTGTTTTTTTTTTCCTCTGAATCAGAGAAGAATTTGAAATCTCAGAAGTGTGTCTATTGTTTTAAATAGCCTTCTGAAAACAAAGCCAGTAAAACACAATTACTTTACTTGACCTGTAGTAGAAGAGGCCTTTCTAACAATGTGTTAGTTACGGCACCTATGCAGCCTCAGGAGCTGAATGTATAGTCTGTAGCTGTATTTCTAAAGAAAATATTAGTTCAGGATATTTTGCACCTAGGAGAAAAAAGGAGGCATGATACCACACAAGTTTATGGAGCTGAACCCTGTAACCTCTCAAACAGAATGGCTGCATGAAGGCTGCCTTTGGTGAACAGGCCCTGGACAGTGCTAATGCCTCACCTGCGCTCAGGAACTGTTTGGGAAAGCGTTAATTGGTAGGGGCAAAATCAGGCCATGGGCATTGCCCAGTGTAACGAAAGAGGTGAGGGTCTCTGCCCTGGCAGTGTTTAGGTTGCAACACAGACACAGTTGTAGTTTTCAGAAGGAAGGAAAATGTTCCTCCTTTGCTTGTAACTCAAGAGCTTTATTTTTCCTTGAACATAGTGACGTCTCTCACCATTACATGAACTTCCCACTCCGGAGTTGCTGCTGGGGGAAAAGAAAGGTGCTTGTGATATTTAACCTATCTTCTGTGAAACAGAAAATAATACCAACCAGCTACTTTCTAGCAGTTCTTTCAGTCATAGAATAATAGAATAGTTAGGGTTGGAAAGGACCTTAAGATCACCTAGTTCCAACTCTCCTGTCATGCCCAGGGACACCTCCCACTAAACCATGCCACCCAAGACTATGTCCAACCTGACCTTGAACACCACCAGCAATGGAGCATTCTCAACTTCCCTGGGCAACTCATTCCAGTGCCTCACCACCCTTACAGTAAAGAATTTCTTCTGCACATACAATCTAAACTTCCCCTGTTTAACTTTGAACCCATTACCCATTGTCCTCTCACTACAGTCCCTCATGAAGAGTCCCTCCCCAGCATCCCTATAGGCCCCCTTCAGATACTGGAAGGCTGCTATGAGATCTCCTCACAGCTTTCTCTTCTCCAGGCTGAACAGCCTCAACTCTCTCATCCTGTCTTCATAGGGGAGGTGCTCCAGTCTCCTGCATGTCTTTGTGGCTCTCCTCTGCACTTGTTCCAGCAGTTCCATGTCTTTTTATGTTGAGGACACCAGAACTGCACGCAATATTCCAAGTGAGGTCTCACGAGAGCAGTCACACTACTAGGCACAAGGGAAGGACAAATTCTAGTGTCTACATTTTTGCAGACTTTCTAGCATGGTTTCCTAGGGAAACTAGGACTATGCAATGCCATGGGAAATGGCAGAGGGGATGGAGCAAAGGAAGGGAGGATAAAGGATGTGGAGTAAGGGTGTCTATGTGTGACCTCTTGCTCCACCAGCTGTTCTTTTCTGCTCTGTCAGTGGATGGCTTTGGAGTGTGTTAGCTGCTTTCAGGCAGATTTGGTAAAGAGCACAGCGACTGATGAATAGAGGAGAGTCACCATTCCCACTCAGAAATGCTGTAGCTTTTTAAAGAGAAGTTACAGCTCATGCTTTTTTATGGATTAAACAAACCACCACAGCTTCTGAGAGAGATACCTTTTTATTTTTGAACAGCTGGAAAGACATTAGCCAGAACTGCTTCAACTGAGGTAAGCAGCTGACAGACTAAACACATAAGAAAGTAGAAAGAAAGTAGATTTTGTTAATTTCTGTTGCCAGAACTGCTTATATTGCTACTTTATATTTTCTTCATTAGAAATTCAACAAAACCTATCTGAATATGAAAAGTTTTGCTGAAAAAGCTTTCTCAAATGGAAAACATTCAACTGCTCTACTACACAAAGAAATTTATACATAGGCACACAGATGTGCAATTTTTTTTC
Source organism: Forpus xanthops (assembly GCA_032466535.1). Lineage (NCBI taxonomy): Eukaryota > Metazoa > Chordata > Aves > Psittaciformes > Psittacidae > Forpus > Forpus xanthops. The sequence continues at coordinate 17,491 of JASSUY010045653.1, forward strand.
TATGAAACATATACACATGCATACATGCAACAGATTTTGTTTTCCTTTTCTGTGAAGAGGCCATGGTTTAAAGTTGCATAATAATTCCATTATTTTCTTGCTAGAATTTTCTTTCTTCCTCTTTCTTCTTCATTTTCCAAAGTGGTTAAACTAGCTTAGCTTTCAAAAACATTTCAGACTGTCTGGTCTTGATGGACTTTAGGTGAAGGTAGAATTATATTTGTGGCAACCGATCGTTGGCTGAGACACAGCTGAAAATCTGTCCAAATGTCTCATGACCATCTTGCTGATTATAAACACACCACATTATAAACAGCCTTATCTTATAAATCTACATGCTTTTATACACAAAAGAAGGGAAAAATAACAAAGTTTAAAGCCAACAGTGCTGGAAATACCCGTTAGTCTTCTCAAACTAGAGAGGAAGAAACTTCTCAGATTCAGTCATGTAGATGGCCCTTCTGGAAGGTGGATGACATTCAGATACAAGACTACATACCACAGCTACCCTGCTGTATTTTTAAAACGCTACACTGTTGTTTAGACTACAAATATAATATGTAGAAATGGAAAAGAAAGGTAAACATCCTAGCCTATGATTCTCTGTTCCATTCTTGCTAAGAAGAAAAATCTCATCTATCAGCAATTCTATTTTTTCCTAAGCAGTAGTCAAACAATGTACGGTATTTCTGTTAGAAAAGATATATTGTTGTCTTTGCTTTCTGCAGTTATCAGTCTAGTAGTAGCAAAAGTAGCAAATACTTTTGTAAAATAGTTTTGAATAAGTCATGAACCTCTGATAGAATGAAAAATGAAAACTTTAGTTACATTAGTTGTGTAGATGACTGAATGGATGGACCTGCATACATATAAAATAAAAGTTCACAATGCAGCAGAGATATGCAAATGCTTCTCAACCCACTGATAGCACTGAAGCTGTGTCTCCAGTTTGGCATAAACCCAAGAGAATTTTAAGTAGAAAAATAAAAATATTGAAGGCACTCGCAAACATCTATTCAATCCAGTTTGTGATACAAATTATGCCCTTGTGTTGGATTGAATTCCTATATATTCTGTGTCATTTAATTTCTCACTACCCTAAAGAGGGATGGTGGGAAAACAGCCAAATGAGTATGAAATTTTGGAAGAGCAGAATAGTGTCTGGTTTAGGGCCCACATGCATGTTGACAAGTATTATGCAGCTGCATAGATTCTTTATACCAAAGTTACCAATGAAGCAAAAAGTAAGCAAGGTTAAAAAAGTCCTTCTAGTCTACTAAAATGGGAGAAAATCTCTTGAAGCAACTCAGTTCTCAGTGAAGAATCCTACTTTAAAAATCATGAGCTAAAAATAAAAAGGACACTTTTTTTTTTTTTTGTCCCAGCTGTCAATACAAAACTCCTTGATTGTTTAAATGCATAAATGGACATGAATCACTGTGACATTTAGCATCTGTATTCAGAGCAGAATAGTGCTTAGTAAAGGAAGCCTGAGACCACATCTTAAACAAAGGGAAGAAACTTAAATGCTGACTGGCTGCCCATTTTTCTGAGCATCCACTGCTCTGTGTGGAAAGTTAAGCCAAAGCCTTCTTCAGAGAGTTTGTTCTCAGGCAGTTAAATTTAGAGCAGATGCACATTTGTAGCATAGTCTGCCAATGCTTTGCATTTCCCAGTGTTCTTGTGTTTGCTTTGTGTTTCATACCTAATTAATGTGTGTTGGAGGGAAAAGGGATGGGAACTTGGTTTGATACTTCACTGCAGTCTATTCTGTACTTGAAGAGAATAAGACCTGGACACATCACAAGTCTTTTTTCTGCTCAGTATGGTACCAGTTTGGTTTATACCACAGTGGAAACATGGCGTCTAGGATCTCTGCAGTGTATAGCATGGAAAACTTAACTTACCAATATCAATTTTCCTCAAGGATCTATTTCTCACATACACTGACAAACATAGCAAGAAAATTATGATGCTGATATCTGTCACTTCCAGAAGCAAGGCTTCCCGAAAGTTGCAAGACTACAAGGTCTGATATTGTAGTAACTACATGACACTGTGGCTGAGATGTTGGCAGATCACCTGTAAGTCACTGAGAAATGTTCTTCATGGTATTCTTACTGCTGTGGGGTAACTGATCATTGTGAGGCTCTAACCTAAAACCTAGGGTATAAATAGAAATATACAGAGATCACCATTATCTCTAGAATTCGTGGATTTCAGAGCCTGTGTCATTTGGAATGCAAAGTTCTCTGGAGCATGTCATTCCACTGTTAAAATACATATTATGTGGAGATAATCTCTTACGAGGTTAGTTAGAAATACATGCATATCATGGCCTAATTGCACTTGTAAATATCTAAGAATGACTAACATGATTTTAAAAGCACACTGATTTTTTTTAGCTTTCTATTGTTTCCCATCTTTATTATGCATGTCACAGCATGATTTTTAAGAATCAGTATGTCCACTAGTGATATGTAGTAACATGTCATTCAGCAAGGAGGAAGAAGTTTCATCTTGTTGATATTCCATATTTCTTGCGGTTGGCTCACTGAACCTATATACATATTTATACATGACACTGTGCCTGTAGGTGAATGTGGAGGAGGAATTATCAAAGAATGTCAATCACAGAATGGTAAAAATTATCCCTAATAGTTTTCAAATTCTTTGTTTTTGTGACAAGAATTATAAATACAACAGACAAGAATTATAACTAGACAGGAAAATGGTACCAGGTGAATTAATTGTAATGACACTGACTGAAAAAATGGAGAAGAAAGAAATTCCAGTCATTATTTTGAGAACTTCAAGGTCATCATCTTTAAGGTCTTCTCAGATGTTGCTCTGTGGAGAATTAATTAAAGGTACCAGAACTACTTATACTTCAGTTGATTTTATACGATTTTTTTCCATTAAGGTTCCAATTCTCATCTGAAGTGCACTTTTAGAATCTATTTTTTTTTCTATTCATTCCCTTTATAACACAATCATGCAAATAGTTTACATTGAACATTCTTTCTTGCTCTGTCTACATTTTTTTGTCTGTCAAATTTTCTTTCACTCTCACAGTGGTTTAAAAGTAATACATGTGTAAAACAGTGCAGCAGGCTTACAAGATGGTATTTGATGATTCCAGTCAGGGAAACTTTAAAACTGTGAATTTCAGGCTTTCAAATATGCCACGTTATGGTCTGGCTGCAGATTACATCAAAAATTTGGAAGGTACTGATTTTATAAGTCCAGGTTTTTCAACACTGTTAGACTGTTTTCTCTGCTTTTGCAGTGTAGCATGGTAATAAGGCTTGTCATGCTGCTGCTTTTGTTCAAGTGGTGCTTCTTAGCAGCACTGAATCACTTCAGGTGTGTTGCACATGAACAATGAAGCCAATAGGCCTTTTCTTAAAGTTTATATGAGTTTCCTAATAGCTGATGTTGTTGCAGTTGATTTTATGCATAATATATACCATTTGATGTCAACTTCCTCAGAGTTCATTAGCTTGTAACCAACTTGAAAATTGCTCATTTTCTTCCAGGCTGAAAATATCTGCTTAATCTGTTGCATAAATCCAGTGCAATAGGTATTAACATTAACAGATAACACAACTAAAATAATTTAACAAGTAGAAGAGAGCTGTTATATTTTGTTCATCTGATCCTCAAGCTCTGAGAGCTCATCTGGTTATTGTTAGACTTGAGATGAAACCCCCAAAGTTGTGAGAGCAGGTGGCAGTACAGTCATTATTTACACATGGCTTACATAGTATATTCTAATACTATGGAATAGCTAGGGTTGCAAAGGACTTTAAGATCATCTAGTTCCAACCCCGCTGCCATGGGCAGCGACGCCTCGCACCTTATCCTGAACCATATCATCCAAGGCTCTGTCTAACTTGGCTTTGAACCCTGCCAGAGATGGAGCATTTACCACTTCTTTGGGAAACTTGTTCCAGTGCCTCACCCCCCCTCACAGTAAAGAACTTCTTCCTTGTATATAACCTGAATTTCTGTTTAAGTTTAAACTCATTACCCCTTGTCTTATTGCTATAGCCCCTGATGAAGAGCCCCTCTCTGACGTCCTTGTATGCCCCCTTCAGATACTGAAAGGCTGTTATGAGGTATCCATGCAGCTTCTCTTCTCCAGACTGAGCAGCCCTAATTTTCTCATCCTGTCTTTGTACGGAAAGTGCTCAAGATCTCGTTATCATCCTTACGGCCCTCCTCTGCACTTGCCCCAACAGCTCCGTGTACTTCTTATGCTGAGGAAACCAGGACTGTATACAGTGCTCCAAGTGGAGTTTCATGACAACAGAGTAGGGGGGCAGGATCATTTACTTCGACATGCTGGTCACGCTCCTTTTGATGCTCCCCAGGGTTCAGTTTCTCATTGACAAACACCCCAAAGTCCTTCTCCTGAGGGCTTCTCTGAATCTCTTCTCCATCCAAACTGTAGCTGTGCCTGGGGTTGCCCTGACCTGAGTGTAGGAACATGCACTTCACTTTGTGGGACTTCATGAGGCTGGCATTGACAAACCTCCCAAGTGTTTCACGGTCCTTCTGGATACCATCCATTCCCTCCAGTGTATTGACCACACCACACAGTTTGGTGTAATATTAACTCACTGAGAATATTAACTCACTTGATGAGCTTGAGAGGAAGTCATCTGGCTCAGCTGTGGTTCCTTCTTTTGTGTTTCCTAGGGAAAAGCAGCAGAAATTGTAAGTATGTACACCAAACCCTATTCCCTCTGAGAGGGGGCAAGGAGGTTTTTGTGAACTGAAAGATGTTGGTGATGTGAATCAATAAATATTCACAGAAAACATTCAAAAACCCATGGCATGGTAAGTCAGTCCTGCTCAGTTGCACTCTGGTATCAAGACATTAATCTCTTTGGTGGTTTGTGAAGTAAATCAAGTAGAGCATAAAAAGCAATATGAGACTGAAGTCAGCTTCAGTTTGATGGGTGCTTGCCTATGTGTTGCTCATACTGAGTAACTTTGTATTAAATATCTTTAATTGTCAGAAACAGAAGAAAAAGGAGGATGCTAACAAGTTTTCAGAAGTTTTGTCAGTAGCCTGAAAGCCAAAGCTCTGCTTTTCTGGTTTCTGCCTCTTCTGGTTTCTGCCTCATCAGTGATGAAGATTTTGCAGTGAGAGCCTAGTTTATGCCAATGCAGGTAAGCCAAAATTCAAACCAGCCCACTTTTTTTAGGATTCTATTGGTTTTGCAGGGCTAGCAGGACTTAAAATAAATAATCATCTATTTTTGTTACTAGGAAGATGAACTAAGAGTATGAATTTACACAGGTGGTAGTTCAGTTAAATAAAAAGGCATTCCATTTAGAGGAGAGTTATGATTAACTGTTGTATGAATACTACCCAAGGCTGTTGGGTCTTAGCTTCTCTGTCTCTGAATGTATTTATGTACATATATGCATTCATTATAGACAGAATGGACCATGGGGTTCCTTCATTTCATGCAATATAGTGTCTGGCAATGCATTGGCTGTTGATTAACTTGCAAATATACGTTCATGCTAGCTACCAGGAGTATTGACAAAGTTTCCGTTGACAAACTGTATATTGAAAGGTTACTATGAAGTCTCCAAGCAGCCTTCTCCTCTCCAGGTTGAACAGCCCTAACTTCCTCCTTCAATCTTCATATGGGAGGTGCTTCAGTCCCCTGATCATCCTTGTGGTCCTCCTCCGCACTTGTTCCAACATTTCCATGTCCTTTTTATGTTGAGGACACCAGAACTGCATACAGCACTCCAAGTGAGGTCCTACGAGATCAGAGTAGAGGGGCAGGATGCCCTCCCTTGACCTGCTGGTCATGCTCCTCTTGATGCAGCCCAGGATGTGGTTGGCTTTCTGGGCTGCAAGAGCACACTGCCGCTTCATGTTAAGTTTCTCATTGACCAACACCGTTAAGTTTCTCATTGACCAACATCCCCAAGTCCTTCTCCACATGGCTGCTCTGAATCTCTTCTCTGCTCAGCCTGTAGCTGTGGCAAGGATTGCTCTGACCCAGGTGTAGAAGATGTAAGATGGAAGAATGTCATAAGTGTCAGGAGAAACTGAGGGGGAAAAAGTATTTTAAGTATGTTCAGATGTGTCATGGGTTCAGCAGCAGCAATCATTTTTCCCCTTTAAGCAGTAGCTGGTGTAGCACTGTGTTTTTGATTTTCGGCTTGGGAACAGTGCTGACAACACTAGTGTTTATAGTTATGGCTCAGAATGTTTTGGTTTGACCAAGGACTATCCGAGTTTCATGCTCTGCCAGGGAGGAGAGAAGCCTGGAAGAAGCCAGGCGGAAGGAGAGACAGGACACCTGACTCGGGCTGACCAAGGAGGTATTCCATACCACAGTACATCATGCCCAGTTTTATTTCTGGGGGCAGGAATCAGGAAGGAGTTAGTTCACAGCTCGATCATCGAGTGGTGAGCAGCTCTGTCCTCTTCCCTTGTTTTTCTCTGGTTATTG
>JASSUY010045656.1:0-34538 GCA_032466535.1 Forpus xanthops
GTGAATGCTCCATCGCTGGTGGTGTTCAAGGCCGGGTTGGACAGAGCCTTGGGTGGCATGGTTTAGTGGGAGGTGTCTCTGCCCACGGCAGGGGGGTTGGAACTAGATGATCTTGAGGTCCTTTCCAACCCTGACTACTCTATGATTCTATAATGGGATTGACCATAAATGCCACATCTCTTTTCAATATTCCAGGTTATGTAATGCTTCCAACAGGCAAAGAAATCAACTTGCATGTAAACCAAATGACATTTAGATGAACAACTGTCTTGGAAATCCAAAGCTAAATCTCAAAGAAGAGAGTACCTCTAGTCCTTATGAAAGGTAAGAAACTCCATCTAAATCTTAAGCTTGAGGAAGTACCAATTTTCTCAATCTGAATGCAAGCATGCACAAATTTTTGCTCATTTTGTTAGCTACTTTTTTGGTGAGAATGTAAATTTCAATACTCTTTATTAACTCAATAAGCACATTTTGATGTTTATTTTGCACTTGAGTCCATGATCTGAGTATTTCTCCTGTATTGTTTAAAGTTCCAAAGATCCTTTCTGTCATCAAAATCAGTCAGGAAGAACAAGATATAATTACTGTATTTACCTGCTATTAATGTGGTGAATCAGGGTGTAAATTACATCTCTGAGGACAAAAGCCCATGCTCCTCCTAAACCATCTTTTATCTCTTGAAGTAGAAGACTAACAAACAAGTGATAAATTATAAGCGCTCTGTGCTTCTTGTAAATGTTGGTTGTATCTGATGCATGCTTACAAAGGGCTAGAAGGATTTTCTGGAATGAATCCTAAAAATAAATATATGAAAAAAAAACTTAGTGCCAATACAGATTTACTTTGTATATTAAAAAAAAATAAGCAATAGCTATATATAGATTTTTTAAAAGATATGGACAAAAAAAGCTTATTATTTTTACTGCTTTAAACAAACAAAAGACCTTGACTGAAACTCATTCTCCAAGCAGGACTACAAGCCACATACCTCCTAATTTTCTTTTTCCTGTGTCATTCCTCCCTTCCCTTCCCGCTCCCCTCTCTCCCCTGCCCCAAGAAACATTATGCAGAAAACAGTTACAGCAGTTTTCACTAACAGGAAAAACATCAAATTAAAAACATTAAAAACCTGAACAGTGCTTCAATCTATATTCTTTCAAACTTAATGTTCAGCTGTACAAAGTGCATTATATCATAGAATATATCAATACAGATTGCAAGTGTTAAAACTGTAAAAAGTAATTATGTTCAATTAGTAGACAGATTGTGTTATATTTTAAAGACTTTATTCCACAGGCTGGCAATATTAACTTTTACATTCAAATGATTTAGACAAATATGGTCTAGAAGAGTTTTTTTTTTCTTATATTGAGACTGCTTATGGATAGGCAAAATAAGTCAAATATGCAGTAAAACAGAGTAAACTTTGAATGGAACTTTTGCATCTAAACTGTGTCTGGTACACACAGATTTCCTCACCCTTTAAAGTAATTTTCTCTATTTATACAGTATTTGTTATTTTTAATATTTATATAACACATGTAATAGTGGGAGCATGTGATTCGTGCAAGGTTACTGTGTCTCTGAGCTTAGGACTTCTTCCATTTCAGAAGGCAAACAAAGGAACAGAAAGGTTTTTAAGGCTGTATTTTCTCCTCCTGTATACATGACAAAAACATCCAGTTAAACCAAAATGTACCCACAAAAGAAATGTTACAGTCTACAGAAAAACAAAATCATCATTACATACTTACAGGGCTTTTAGAAAGAACTGCTACAAGATTTTTCAATTTGCTTTTATGACAGTTATTAATATAGTCCAAGGTTGCCTTAATCACATAAGATGGAAAATGAGGAGGATTAGGAGCAGGATCCAGTTCCCTAAATGAATAAAAGAGACTATTTTTTTTTCCTTCCCCAAATCAAAACCCATGTAAATAAGTCTCACTGAATAAATGCGTAAGTTCTAGAAAATCTTTTCTGCTTTCAGTAACTAAGTAACCAAAAGCCTCCAGCAGAGTGAACTACACCTTATTTTTAGCTATTTCCTTCTATGCCAACTTTACAAGTTGCACTTTCACATTATTTTACTTTTTTTTTTACTTATTTTACTTACTATTTTACTTATTTTTTGAAAGATCATATTTCTAAAAACCCACACATTCATCTCATCTAAGCTACCTAGTAGGAAACTATAATTGTAAGCAATGGAAAAAGGCTTCCACACTTTGCAATTATGGGAACAATTTGCTTGAGAAAAAGTAACCATGACTCTTCCCATTAAAAATAAGGCAGTTGACTTTGCTGGGACCTCAAAAAGAAATGCATCATGATAATAACAAACCAGCAAAATCTAAGTTTCATTACTCCTATTCTTATCATTCACTTCTCAAGAAGAAAAGCTTCATGTACAAGCAGACACAACAGTCTGTTAATAAACTCACTGAAACAAATTTCTTTCATAAAGTTCTGAAACCCTCAACCATTTAACTTTCGGCAGCTTTTCACAGAAAAGGTGTGGTTTCTTTAAGCTTTATGTATCTACAATACTAGTATCCTCTTCAATAACTTCAGAAAGTGTGATATTTTTCCACCTGGTTTGTATCTAAACACAAAAATCTGCAAAATTATTTCCAGATGCAATTACGCAAATAGTAGTATTTTCCTAACAACAAAGCCTGAAAAGCTCAGAAAAATGAAAACATTTATCGCATTAGAATATTTCTATCATTTATTTGGCATTGCTTAAGCCATGGCCTGGCACACCTTCCACTAGACTAAGTTGTTCAAAGCCCTCTCCAACCTGGCCTTGAACACTTCCAATAATGTGGCTGCTACAAATTCTCTGAGCAGCCTGTTCCAGTGCCTCACCATCCCCATAGTAAAGAATTTCTTCGCAATATCTAATCCAGCTGTAGTATTATAGAAGTTCTCCTTACTGATACTGGGGAATGATGATGCGAGAAAGCATGCCTATGATACGCCCTCACTAATGACAATAAAACATGAATTCTCAACTTCAAGGTCACCTCTTCTTATGCATGAAAGGCACACTTTAATGCATTATATTATACGAACACACTCAGTGTTTAGAAAATACACAAACACATACCTTATATATTTACTTAGCTGAGCTCCTCCTTCTGGAGCATTAGGTGGCTCATGTAAGGTCATCAAAAGTTCAACCACAATCTCTGGTAAGTTATTATGAGACAAATTGTCAATTTGCTAGAAGAAGAAAAATAAGTCTTTTAATAAGAAAAAAAAATACTTCAGCTAAAATAATTTAACATTTCTTTCCTGACAAAACCCATTTTTTCCTGTATGGATTCTCTATTTGTTCCATCATCCATGACATACAATTCAGTACAAAATTAAGCCTGGTTAAGTCTTATCTATGGCAGTTACAGGTGGAACAATTTACTTTCCTACAGTATCAAGAAGAAAAACCATTTTACTACCTAATAGTTCCGAGTATAGTCTGCCTTTAGAGAAGATGACTCCTCATAAAGCATTAATATAATATTTTATGAGGAAAACATGACTTCCTTAAACAGATACATGACTGTGAAACTCAGGGTTGTAAATGAATGGTAAGAAAGCTGTTATTACTGTCTGAAAAAAAATATACTTCAAGTCAACTGCCTGAAAGTTTCTATTGAAGGGCTACTTGAAAATCTTGGGATAAAAATGTGGCTAGTTTGGTTGTACTAAAATGTAACTTTGAACTTAAGCTATTTTTACTTTTACAGACTATAAAGAATTTTCTTTCAAATCTGTTAAATGCCAGAGCACTCAACTTACACATTTAAAACAGATACCTGTTTTCCTAAGCAGTTTTCATCCTTAAGCATATCATAGACTTTAGAAGCCGCATCTCTTTGCTCTGCTAATTCACTGTTTCCATGGCTTTGATATGCAAAATATGGGAGGATATTCACAAGTATCTTCGGAAAACAGTCTCCTAGAACTTGTCTCCAGTCTTTTTCAATCTTGTTGGCAAGCAATTTCACTTCTTCAAATTGACTTCTAAACACCAGGTGTGGAACCAAAACTTTGAAACAAGACCTATACACAGTAAATACATTTCCTGAGTGTCCTTGCAGTAAATTTTTTAGAAGACTCAAGTATCATCCAGCAAATATCATTCCTCTACTGCATAACCGTGTGATTATTGTCTAGCTACTGCTATACAAAAAAAAAAAAAATTAAATCTTGCCAACACAAATATAATACAAAATACTTGGGATACATTTTAGAAGGTCTCAATATGTTATCTTACAACAAAAACCTGATGCATTAATACATTTAGGAACTTGAAACCCTCCATCATAATTGTAAATAAATCTAAATAAAATGCTTTCATGTAACAAATTTACCTGTAGAATTCCTCAAGGCTAGTGTGGTTCAGAAGAACATAAGGAAAAGTAGACAGGCTATATCCACTGTCATTTATTTTCAGCCACTCCATCACCAAATAGTCTAAATGTGAAGTCATGAAGTCTTCTATACTTTTATAGCCAAAAATATCAGATACTTTTTCCAAAACCTGTGCATGAAATAGGATTGTAGAAATAAGCATGCAGAGTACACAGAACTACGGTAAACTGGCAGCACTATGTCAAACTAGCAGTACTACGCCTCCATGCCCTCCCCAGCCTTTCAATGACTGTTTTTATAACTCAGCTCCTCTTTAGCATAAGCACTAAAAGATGACTGGCATGAAAGACTGATGTATAAACAGCAATTACTTCAGCATACCCTTGTGAACTTCAAAATTAAAGATCACAAGATACATACTTCCAATACAATTGGAAGATACTATCTTCCAATACATTGCATTTATTTTACATATTTTCCACATTGGAAAATTCATTTTGCTTCCACTGGATAGATTATTTTTTTTTTTAAATGAGATCTGCAATCTTCAATGTATAAAAACCTGTATTTCAGATACAGATTTTGACATAGAAGACTTACTGTTAAAATTGCTTTTTATGATGCCATTATTTCTATGTATGTCATTAAATATAATGACAAATACATGCAGATATTTAAGTCCTACACTGGTCACACTTCTAAAAAATTTAATTTTCAGTACTGACTTTTACCATTCCAATTTTAACCTAATCTTAATTTAGAACCTAAATATAAAATGGAATTTTATACTTGCCTTTTTGACAAGGTGAGGTTCTAATCCATTCTCTTTCATAGACTGGCAAATGGCAAACAAAGCTTGCTTTTCACAGACCGGACTGCAGCACAGAACCATGGTTATAAGCATCAACAAAGCAGCTTTTCCATTACACTGCTTGTCCAAAAGATCTTCAGGACTTGCATCACCCTGGATCTTCAATAAGAAATAATGCACTCATACAAATACTCTATTAAAGCAATCTTCTAATTAATAAATGAGCATAAATAATTTAAACTCTGGAGCACTGGCATAAATACTGCTGAAAATGTTGCACTTAGCGGAGAAATGACAGAAACACTCCTAAGACAAGCCTCCTTTCTGCTACTGATGCATATAGGAAAGAACCATCTTGTAATTCAAATGGAGACCTTCCCTAACTAAAGCAAGGTGCTGCCAGTGATAAATACTGAAAAGTAACACAAAACTACAATGAAAGGGCAGAAGCTAATAAACAGCAAGCTAAGGTGACAGAACAGGGAGCCAAGGCAATGGAGAGACAAGACAGCAAAGAACTGGAGGTGATAGTACAGAGATATGAAATGAGATGACAGAGATGAGGCCTCAGCAAGCCAAGCTACAAGAGAGCAGGCAAAGGGAACAGAGAGAAAACACAGCAGAGAGACAGGACAGTATGATAGGAAAAAAAGCAGAAAATGTAGGTGATGTAGATAACTTAGCATGTATCAAGGAAGAAGGAAAAGTTAAAGACACTAACAGAAAAATTAACAGTTAAAGAAATTCCACAGTAACATACCAAATGGCATCTCTAGTCACTGTACTGAAGTAAAACCATTCCTTCATCTGAAATTTCTTCTGACAAGTTTAGATTTTTAAGCAAATTTTGGCTTTGTGAAAACCACTGCTCTTAACACCACTGGAAACATGATCTTACTGGAGTTTATAAAGCTGGTTTTATATTATGCGAACACATAATTTGAATTTACACTGTCTCTTATTCACTACATGTTGTCTACAATATTGACGCTCCATTTTAACTTGATTCTCAACTGCTACAGTATAGAAACCTGCAACAAATAGTATGATACAAAAGAGCAGTCTGGAATGTACAGTAAAAAAGTTCAGAAACTTCTAACGTGCAAAACAGTGACTGACTGGATGTGTAAGGAATTTCCTCACTACCACCTTCTTTCAGGAGCACCTTAGGATATCATAAGTCCAGAAGAAATAATGCTCTTGGGAAATAAACCATGATAATTTTAAAAGTCATCTTATTCATAAGATGGAAACTCGGTAAAACTAATGACTAGATGGTGGTACCAGATTTCTCATTCCTTCTTGAACTCTGAGATATGCATTCTCAAAAGCTTTTTGTTGGAGCTTCAAAGGAAGAGGTTTTGCCATTCCAGAAGAATCTCTCTGCTTCACATCTTGAAACAAACTTTAAGAAAAGAACAATAATTATTAGCATAATGTTTAGACCACAGAATTACTGCGTATTGTGCACATCAAATAAGAAGCTTCCAATTTTCTGAATATCATAATTTTCTCAACTTTCTTGTACAGCAGTCTTTCCTTCCTCTCCCTCAAACATTATCAATAACACCATTTGTTTGGACAAAATGGTAGAGAATAGCCTGAAAATACAGCTCTATAAATAACTATAAAAGATTCCCAACCTCTGCAAGAGCAGGAAGCCAAACTTCAGCTTTCCATTTTAATCCAACATTACATGTCACAAATTATTTTGGGAATATGTAAAAAATGTCTGAAAGAATTATTAGTTTTTTTTTGTAGATAGAGGCCCAACCCACTTTGCCCTCTGTAACAAGAATGGCAACATCATAGTGGATTAGATAAATTGTTACTGTAGCCATTTATTTCTACATGACTATTGGTGACTGAGCTGTGGGATGCTGTCAATAGGCTAAAAGATGTCAGGGAAGTTGAGAGAAGCAGCACTGCCTGCTCCAGGACCAGAATGTGAAGGGGCCTCAAGCGTCCCCTGTAGCTCATGGAGGGAAGAAGGAGGCCACTAAGCCAGGAAGCTGGGAAACAGTAACAGAAAAAAAAACAATAAAACAAGGAGGAAGAGAACAATTGAAAGCAAGGGGCTTCCTCCAAAATCTGATGTCCCCACCCAAAACCACTTTGTGGTCCTGCAGGGGGCTGATGAGGAAATACACTCGCACCAGGAACAATCAGCTGATGCACTGGCAAAGAATATCATTACTGGTGCTGCCAGGAAAAAGCGGTGAGTTGCAGTAGTAGGGGACTCCAGTCCGAAAAGGAACAGAGGCACCCATCTGCCAGCCTGACCCAGTCTCAAGGGAGGTGCGCTGCCTACCACGGGCTTGGATCAGGGTTGGTGCAGAAAGGCTGCCTGCTCTAGTCAGTCCCACTGACTATTGCCCACTCCTAGTTGTCCATGTGGGTGCTACTGATATAGATAGCAGTAGTCCAGAGAACATAAAGAAGGACTACAGAGCCCTGGGAGAGGCAGTTATGGGCTCTGGATCTCAGACTGTCTTTTCACCAATTCTCCAGGATGCAGGGGAGGACCTTAAACAGGCTAAGAGGACTGGCAAGGGTAATAAATGGTTAGAAGGGTGGTGCCACAGACAGGGCTTTGGGTACCCTGAACATGGGACTCAACTTAGTAGGTCAGGTCAACTGGGGCTTGGGGAGGTGGTCTGACAAAGAAGGGGAAGAGTGGATGCAGTAGGAGGCTTGCCAGACTAGTCAAGGATGAGTAAAACTAGATGTGTGGGGGGAGGAGGGTATCATTCCATCCTAACACACCCAGTCACTTGCCAGCAACTATAACAAATGTTCAGAGCAATGTAAAGATATTCCAGCCGCTCCAGCCAATGAGCTGGCTTCAATGGGAGCTTGGCTCGGATGCCTCTATACAAACGCCTGCAGGATGGGGAACTAACAAGAGGAATTAGCGTTGCGTGCATGTCTATGGGGGTATGATACAATGAACATCACAAAAACATGGTGAGATGGTTCCTATGACTGATGTGCTGGAATGGAAGGAAACAGGCTCTTTAGGAAAGACAGGCCCTGCAGGCAGGGAGAGGGAGTTGCTATTTATGTAAGGGATAGGCTGGAGAGTATGGAACTCTGTCTGGGAACAGTTTAGCAGTTCACAGAGAGTTTGTGGGTCAGGGTTAAAGGGAGAACAGCTATGGGAGACATTACTGTGGGGATCTGTTACAGACCACCTGACCAAAGAGGACTCGACAGACAGGAACAGCCTCACTCTCGCAGGCCCTTGTTCTCATGGGGAACTTGAACCACCCTGATATCTGTTGGAGGGACAGTACAGCCCAGCACAAGCAATCCAGAAGGTTCTGCAATTGTGTGGAAGACAACTTCCTTCTGCAAGTAATAGAGGAGCCGACAAGGAGAGGTGCCATGCTTGACCTCATGCTCACCAACAGGGAAGGGCGGGCTTGAAATGTGATGCTCCAGGGCAGCCTTGGTTGCAGAAAGCAAGAGATGGTTGAATTCGAGATCCTCAGGACAGTGAGAAGGGCATGCAGCAAGCTCACTGCCCAGGACTTCAAGAGAGCAGACTTTGGCCTCTTTGGGAACCTGCTTAGTAAGGTTCTGTGGGATACAGCCTTAGGGGGCAGGGGGACCCAAGACTGTTGGTTGATATTGAAGTATCACCTGCTGCAAGCTCAGGAGAGACGCATCCCAACTAGAAAGAAGTTGCTGTTGGAGGGCCAGGAGATCTCCTTGGATGGATAAGGAGCTGCTGAGGAAAATACAAAGGAAAAAAGGCTTATAAAAGGTAGAAGCAAGGACAAGTGGGCTTGAAAGAATAGAGGGATATTGTCTGGGAAGCTAGGGACCAGGTTGGGAAAGCTAAGGCAGTTACAATTCAACTTGGTAGGGGATGTGAAAGACAACAGGTACATTGCAAATAAACGGCAGGCTAGGGACAAAGCGAGACGTCTCCAGAAGCTATTGTGAGAACTGGCTACCCTGGATTTGGAGAAGGCTGAGGTTCTTAATGACTTCTTTGCCTCAGTCTTCACCAGCAAATGCTCTGAACACACCACCCAAGTCTTGGAAGACAGACACAGGGACAGTGAGAATGAAGACCCTGGGCCCACTGTAGGAGAGGATCTGGTTCAAGACCATCTTAGAAACCTGAACGTGCTCAAGTCCAGGGGAGGTGATCCTGCCCCTCTACTTTGCTCTTCTGATACCCCACTTGGAGTATTGAGTGCAGTTCAGATGTCCTCAACATCAAAAGGACATGGAACTGTTGGAACAAGTGCAAGTCCAGAGGAGGTCCATGAGGATGATCAGGGAACTGCAGCACCTCCCGCATGAAGATAGGATGAGAAAGATGGGGCTCTTCAGCCTGGAGAAGAGAAGGCTGCATGGGGACCTCATAGCAGCTTTCCAGTATCTGAAGTGGGCCTATAGGGATCCTGGGGAGGGACTCTTCATTAGGGACTGTAGTGAGAGGACAAGGGATAACAAGTTCAGACTTAAACGGGGAAGTTTAGATTGGATCTGAGGAAGAAATTCTTTAGTGTAAGGGTAGTGAGGCACTGCAATGAGTTGCCCAGGGAAGTTGTGAATGCTTCATCGCTGGCGGTGTTCAAGGCCAGGTTGGACAGAGCCTTGGGTGCCATGGTTTATTGGGAGGTGTCCCTGCCCATGGCAGGGGGGTTGGAACTAGATGATCTTGAGGTCCTTTCCAACCCTAACTATTCTATGATTCTATGAATCAATGATTCTATGATTTGATAAAATTGTAGCATAAGCTGCTATAATGTCACTAACATCATATAAGGAGAGGAAGTACATTTGGTGACAAATTAGTAATTTAATTTTGTAAATGTTTTCCAAGGAAGTTTTTTTTTAATGTTTTTCTTGAGTATGAAATAACGCCCTTTTATTTTTTTAATGAATATGTTCTGATGAAAGTTCATAATATTCTTTCTTTTAAAATACATATCCCAGAGCAAGAAACCCATAATTTTAAAAGTTTGGATAAAGTATCTCGACGAACTATGCTTGCTGTTGTTGATTACTTAAGAAGACAAAAGAGGTAAATTATAGCTTTCCAAAATGTTGCTTTAATTTCATTATGACTCTTCTAGGATCAGTTGACGCTGTAGAATAAGGACAAGAGTCCATGTCATTTTGAAGAATGAGGATATAGCAGTGACCTTGCATTTGTTACAGAATTGATATGGCTAGCCTTAAAGGCTGAAAGATTCCTCTAAAAACTTTTTGTCTGAGAAACTTTTTGTGGTATGGGTTTTGAGGGAACCAAGATAAAATCAACCTTTAGAAGGCTTTGTAATTAGATTGGATTTATTTTGTTTAACCTCAGAGAGAAAGTCTGTTTACAGCAATATTAAAGTTTTTATTTAATCAGATCTGTTTCAGGTACAGTTTTTGATGACAGTTTCTGGCTAGATCTGAACTATCTTGAGGTTGCTATAGCAGCACAGTCTTGTGCTGCTCACTTCACAGCCTTGCTCTACGCAGAAATCTATGCAGACAAGATAAATAGAGACAAACAGCAAGAAAGGTACAGTGCCTGAGAAATTCTCTTTTTTTGACATTTTGGGTATAATGGATCATGTTTTATGTGTCCCAGTAGTATTTTATTGCATGAAATTTGAATGAAACTTTAAAAAAAAACCTTAGGTGTGTGTATTGACATTGCAAATGTTTCTGTCAGTGTGATCCCAACCTTGCTACTTTGCTAGCTTTGACACACTCAAAATAGTGTCATTTTGACTTCTAACCAGAATGCTTTCTTAGTAGTGTGTGTTCTGGAAAAATTTCACTGAAGCTAACAATTCTGAATCTATTGAATCTCACCTTTATATTGAATGCTTTTCTGATTCCGTTTCACATAATTAATAGTGTGCTAGTGGTTAAATTATGGCCAGAAAAGAATCCACACACTAATGACCAGAATTGTATGGGTAGACCTGAAAGATCCTTGTAGAAGGAGATTTCTTCTGTAATAGACAATTATCTTTGTCTTCCACCCTAGCAAGATTAAAATATGGAACTAGTTTACTAGCTTTGCTTTGGCAACCAATAACTCTAAGGCAGTGAATGTGTTAGAAAAGTATGGTGGTAAGCATATATATTATGTAGTTGCTTTTATTCTTTCCCAAAAGAGAGCATTCTTGCTTCAGGCATTCACAAAAGCAGTGTGATTTAATAAGATTAGGTATTATAAGGTGGGGTGGGATTTTTTTTTCTCCCCAAAACCACCTAGATTTTGAAATCCCTTGATTTTTGATAGTTCAGCTGATTACTTTGTTTTTCTGGTGGATTGCCATTTTGAATAACCTAAGGATACAACAGGGCTACAGGGCTGATCTTGCACTTTGTATTTAGGCCCAGTGTGTTCACTTAAGTGTTGTTTCAGAATTTTAGTTCTTTGTATGAAATTTCATTTAACTTTACTGGTTGAAACATTTCTTTCAGGTTGTCCTTTAAAGCAGCTAAGAGTTTGACATTTGAAGAAGAAAGTCAAAAAACAACTTTTACTATTTTGAATGAAAAAAGCAAAGAAGAAACTGGCCTAAGTTTACAGGTAAATGTGTGTGCTTCATAATCTGAAAGCAATCTTCTCATAGAATTACAATTAGCAGGTTTCATCTGAGCTGAAGTCAGATCTATCTGAACTTCAAAAACAGTATTTTAAAGTTCTCCTAATTAAAAGTGAACTCAATGGCCTTTCCAGTTAAACCGAATATTTGCTCTCCTGAAACTAATTAGTTGGTGCATTTTAAATGGCAGCAAAGCAGTCTGTTCCCAAAAAAACTGACCTCATGGTGGTAAGCAGCCAACTATTTTTCAGTTTGTTTTGTCAGAGAGATACGTTCATTAAAAAGTGAGCAAGTGGTGTAGCAAGTTGTAATAACTAAAGCCGAAGGAGTATTATACAGTTTATTTGTTAGGTAAAATCTGATAATCTTGTCTAAGTTACTACTTAGATCATTATTCCAGAACTGTGCTTTCATATGTTTAAAGTGCATGGGTTAGCTGGTATGTCTGATGCTCATTCAGTATTACTACCTTTTGCTTTTCAACCTGCCTGCTTAAGGTCAAATGCTAGTTTTGAGTAACATTGCAGAAAAGTTAGATAGTCTTGAGGAGTTCTGCTGGACGACAAAACTCGTCTTCCTATGATGGCACCAGGATCAGATAAAGGAAAATTAAGGAATGATAACGACATGTTACATGGAAAGACTAGTATTTACAAACTTATATGTATAAAATTCACTTGAAGTGATTGCAAAGTGGTAATTCTCTGGTTTATGGCACATATTCTAGGACCTTCTCATGGACATATATAGAAGCATTGGAGAACCCGACAGTCTGTATGGTTGTGGTGGAGGAAGAATATTACAGCCATTAGCACGGTATAATTTATTAATGTTCTTATGTTCTGTAAAGTCATTGCTTTCATTTATTAGTAAGGAACTTAAATTGAAAACTTCTTGTTAATTTACAACAGAATAAGAACATATGAGCATGAAGCAGTATGGGAGAAAGCCCTTGTAACACATGACCTTGAGGCAAGCCTCTCACCATCTACTCACCAGGCAGGAATAATAGAGGTAATTTTATTTTATGATAGGAAATGAATGTAAGAAGTGATATCCATCATACCAAGAGTCATTTGTAGTAAATGCAATATTGTTTTAGGACAAAAAGGGCCCAGTGTCATAGGCATCCAAACCATATAAGACAATTTAATATTTGTCCTGAAAACCTGAAGGCTTCTAGTCCGCTTGTCACTCACCTGTAATCCGTATTCTAGGTAATGAATTTTGTGAAACATTTCAAAATAAATATATTTATACAGAATTTGGCAAGCTCCTAAAATGACAGCATATAAAAAGTAATGTAATTGGTTAATTTTGCTATCTCATTCTTTAAACCTCTCCATTATGACAACTATTGTACTGAAACTGTGGTATTTCTGATAAAATAAATAAATAGAATTAATGTTGTCTTGTTTCGAGCCATTAAAAATATGTTGACTTTCTATCCTAAAAATATTTACACCAGTTCTGCAATAACATCACACAGATATATCTGTGCTTCTCCTCATTTCATTTTCCTAAGGTACTTTTCTTTTCCTACGCCAAATAATTTAGTATCATTGTAAAACTTCCACTGTGTTCCTCCTTCATAATGGCTGCACACATTTGGATAAGTGGTCACAATTATAGTCATTGTGGTCTTCAAACAGCTAGGAGTTTTAGAGTCCTGGGAAACTTTTTCAAGTGCCCCCACCAGGAAAAACAGTTCATTAGAAGTAAAACCAGTTTAGACTTACTGTCCAGGAATGATGGAATGGAGAAATGTGAGCAGCTAGTTCATTTGAAACACAGCATGGAAGTTTATTCCAAAAAAAATGCCAGCCACAGTAGTAACAAAACTGTTTTTCTGGGATTGTAGGTATCAATAGTGTGATTAGTAGTCATTCCTGTGTAGAAGTTTTCACCTTATATAGTGCTGAGTTTAGAAATTCTTATGGTCCTACTTTGCCCCTAAAGACTTTGTTTCCAAAGGTAAAACAAAACCTTCTAAAAAAAACAGCTCCCTTTATTAAAGGAGGAAAACCAACTTTCAGTAATTTTGTTAATTCCAGGCTTTGCAGAATTTTGGCCTTCGCCATACTCTTTCCATGTATTTAAAAGGACTGGAGCATGAAAACACTGAGTGGAGTGCGGAACTACAGGAAATACGCTATCAGGCAGCATGGAGGACTATGCAGTGGGGCCACATCTCTTCTGTCAAGTAAACTGACTTACCTTTTTGCTAGTTCTTGAAGTGAAAGGCAATGGTTTCAGTTCCAAACAAAAGTACAACGTAGAATATCATTTCTATGAAGCAGATTACCTAATTTATCTTAATTATTGAATGGAAAAGTGGCCTTTTTTCACTTAGACCTGGTTGTCCTGTAAACGCATCACTTTTCATTTTCTTGGGAAACTGTTGATACTTCTTTTTGATTGTCCATAACTATAAACTGAATTTTTTCCATTTTGACTCAGATAGATGTGGTTTAGGTGCATATGAGGGAGAAATAGTTTTAAATATTTATAAGCAAATGGGGAAAATATTACTTGGTACACCACAAGAGGTTATCAAGACCTGGATAAGCAAACACCAGTGTTGATTCATGGCTGCTGCCTCCTAAGGTGCAATCTCCTCTGTTGTGTAATGTTGGATCTCTGGCATTAGTTATTTTATATGACTGGCCAGGATCTAGTATGAGCTCTGAACCTTCCTAATACAGCTACATCATTTCTGCGAGATGGACTGAGTTGGAGACCAATATGATCAGACACAAGTAACTTTATTGCTCCCCAGCAGTCCCTTACGTAATCTACTAAGTGCTGAGCAGTAACTTTCCACTCTCTCACTTCCTATCATCCCGAGTCAGCAAAACTGCTAAGGGTTACAAATATTTACACATCGTTTGGTCTGTCTTTGAGATGCACATCCATCCTACTTTATCTTGCAAGCTGTGCTTTATTTTGCTAATGGATCTTTACCCTTCATTGTTGTCTTTAAAGTTCCCAAGGCTTAGGCCTGCCCAGGGCATTAACACCTGGTGTTTTGAGAATGCCTGAATCCATTTGGTTAAGTATTTCTATCCTGTCACCTACACATCATCGCACATTTTTGGAGGAATAAAGAGTAGATTTGCTACATTTTGGCAAAAGTAGATGGGGTCTTCAATAACTCCTTCTATGTTAACTTTCAGTAGTCAGGAGAATGGAGGATTTTTCTCTTAAGACTTGTACAAAGAGGTGGGTCTGAGAAAAAGCTCCTGGTGTGTTCATTCTTTCCTTCTGCACTGTCTTCAGATCATTGTTTAGAAGCACTTGAAGGACTTCACAGGCATATCCTGTCAAATAATGTGTCATGCCACAGTCAGAACAAAATTCATATAGGTAGGCTTACTTTGTCTCTGGATTAGGGTCTGTGTAAACTTCTTGGGTTATAAACCTCTTATGGAAATAGAATATTCAGTTTTAATACAGGATCACAAAAATAACGTGAGATGAGAGAGAAAGAAATGTCATGGAAGAGGAGGATCAAGAGAAGCAGAAGGAGAAGTGAAAAGGACAGAGAAAATTGAATTGAACTCTGGGTTTAGCGGGTTTTTTTCAGCCTTCTGATTTTCTTTATTCCTTTTATAAGTATTTCTGAATTTAAATGTAAAAACTTGTACATCCTGAACTGGAGTTGCATACATACCATAATATGTATCTTTTAGCAGAACATTGCGAGAAATATTATGATCGATTTTTTTTTTTTGAGCAGTTGGTTTTGTGCCATATTTTTGATACAACCTTAAGCATCTTGTATGTATTTCGAACATTCTATCAATTCTTGTTTTTTCTGTGTTTTAAAAGCACAGCTTAAATTTGTAAAATACTAAATTTATTTAAAATTTAAAGGGTTGCATTATTACTGATTATCATGAAAGGCAGCAATCCATCCAACTGCAGAAAAGTAACTACTAAAAATATTTGTCATAAAAATAAAATGGACTTCTTTGCAAGAGAACTCTCATTTTCCTTTTATTTTATGTTTCTTTTCTTTTATTTCTAAGTGATGAGGCAGGGAGACCAGGGTACCATGAATCACTGTATGATGCTCTTCAGTCTTTACGAGATAAGGAATTCTCTGCTTTCTATGACGGTCTTAAAAATGCCAGGTAACTGCATGCAAATATTGTGCTGTTAGAGAGAGAGGGAGTGTGTGTCTGTAGTCCCAAGTTATGTTTAAAAAACTATTATGGGATTTTATGGGCTTAAATAAAGATTTGTGCATAGGATTAATGAATATTTCTGTAGTGCAATTTTGTTTCTAAGCTTTTTTTTTTTAACTTCAGTTTGTCTTCTGTGCACGTACAATTTGTGTGCTAATTGAAAATGTATTTCCTGTAGTATACTTCCCTTACTTTGTGGTCCTCTTAAGTGGATTTGAATGCTGACTACTCTTTACCTGAGCTGTCACTTATGGTTTAGAGTTGATATATGCTTACAGTGTTTTCATTTATTAAAAAAAATAATGTTTTAAGCTCTTATGGTAATATGAATAATTCTGAACTGAATAGTTTTGCTGGTTAAATCCTGTTCACTATGTTAATTATGAAAATATATATGGAAATTAAGTTATGGATATTTGGAAATAATTGTAAATATTTAAAAAACTTTAACAAAATTTTCTCTGTTAAATCCATAGAGTGAATGAAGTACAAGAGCTGTGCAAAGGCAGTCTTGAGTCTGTTTATTCGTTATATCCAGCTCTTTGCAGACTACAGCTGATTGGAGAGTTGGAAAATACAGGCCTGCTGTTTTCCAGGTATTTTTTAAGCTTATTTCATACTCCTTTCTGATTTTTCAGTTTTTTAGTAATCAAGTCTAGCACAAAAATAAAATCACTTCAACAAAGTTTACTCATGAACATCTTAAACTTTGTCTTTAAAATTATATAGATTTTAGCTTTACTATATGAAGACAAATCTAGATTCTCTTTATTTCCAGACTGGATTTATTTGTGGTTTAGTTTTAATTATAGTGACCAGGAGTTTGAAGGAGGTGATCCTATACTCCACTCTGCTCTCGTGAGACCTCACTTGGAGTATTTTATACAATTCTGGTGTCCTCAATATCAAAAGGACTTGGAACTGTTGGAACAAGTCCAGAGGAAGCAACGAGGATGATCAGGGGACTGGAGCACCTCCTGTATGAAGATAGGCTGAGAAAGTTGGGGCTGTTCAGCCTGGAGAAGAGAGGGCTGGAGACTTCAGAGCAGCCTTTTAGTATCTGAAGGGGGCCTATAGGGATGCTAGTGATGGGCTCTTCATTAGGGACTGTAGTGATAGGACAAGGGGTCATGGTTTCAGTCTTAAAAAGGGTAAGTTTAGATTGGATCTGAGGAAGAAATTCTCTAGTGTAAGGGTGGTGAGGCACTGGAATGGGTTGCCCAGGGAAGCTGTGAATGTTCCGTCACTGGCAGTGTTCAAGGCCAGGTTGGACAGAGTCTTGGGTGACATGGTTTAGTGTAAGGTGCCTGTGCCCCTGGCAGTGGGGTTGGAACTCTATGATCTGAAGGTCCTTTCTGAACCTAACTCTTCTGTGATTCTATGGTATGATACTATGCCAATACTGTATATAAAATAATTGGTTTATTTCTTTTGTTTTAGTATACTCCAAGGTATCTGTCATTTCCTAGCCTTTGGTTTACTGAAGTAGCTGAGTTATTCTCTTCTAGTTTTCTTTCTCAAAATGTTTTCCATTTCCTTAGTGATACCAGTAGGTCTATTGAAAGTTTTCAGTTTGAATCACTTTCTTCATGGAACACCACTGCTATCAGTATTCTACCTGAATTCTTAACATTATCTTTTAATCATAGAAGAGTATTTGTATCTGTAGTGCTATTAACAATGGACTTTTTTTCTGCTGTAGTGGTGTCAGTTCCACAGAATCACAGAATGGTTGATGTTAGAAGGGTCCACTGGAGGTCAGGTCCAACCACTCTGCTCAAGCAGGGTCACCTAGAACACATTGCTCAAGATTGTATCCATATGATTCTTGAGTATCTCCATGGCAGGACACTCCACAACCTCACTGGGCAAGCTGTTCCAGTGCTCAACCACCCTCACAGGAACAAAACCTTTTCTTCATGGTCAGGTGGAATTTTCTGGTTTTCGGTTTGTACTGATTGCCTCCTCTCCTGTCACCTGGCACCACTGAGAAGAGTCTGGCCTCATCCTCTTGGCACCATCCTCTCAGATACTTACATATATTGATCAGATCCCTCTGGAGCCTTCTCTAGGCTGAGCAGGCTCTGCTCCATAAGCCCTTCCTCAAACAGGAGATGCTACAGACCATTAATCAGTCTAGTAGCTAATACTTATCCTACAGTCCTTTAGCATGTCCAGGACATTATGAACCATTGCTATTTGCAGTTAATAAATTGTCTAAGAAAATAATACATATAATGACAGCCTACACACTTACAGTGTTACAGTCTAGAATATATGCTTATTTTAATCCATATTATGACCTGTGTAATAAAATAGGAATCTTGCTTTCTAATTATTTTAATTAGGCCTGTGTTTGAAGGTGATTTTCATTGCTGATAGACCTGTAACCACAACAGTTTTTGATGCACTATCAAGAATGTTTATGGTGGAGATGCTTGCTTTACTAATGTTGATCTCTTGATCTTCATGATTTTTAAAACTAGAAGCCTGCCAGTTTATTCTGCATATTAATCTTGTAGGATTTGATGGACTGTTTCCCAGTTTTGAACTGTAGATTGTGAACTACCTCGGTAATTTACTTTTGTTACTTATCTTGCATTTCACTAATATTTAACAAGAATTAATAACAGATCTTTTGTCTTTTGGTGACAATTACAGGTCTGTTACTACTCAACAACTGAATGATACTTACTTGAAATGGCAGAGGCAGTCCCAGCTTCTCAAGGACAGCGACTTCTGTTTCCAGGAACCTGTCATGGCTCTGCGCACTGTAGTTTTGGAGATCTTGCTTGAAAAGGAAAATGAAAATATCAAAAGAGAATGTGTTAAAGACATCCTGACCAAACATCTAGTGGAGCTCTCTAGATTGGCAAGAACTGCTAAAAATACCCAGGTGCAAATTGCAGGAAAGATCAGTGATGGATGTTTAGTTTGTTAGTTTTCAAAAGAACTTCCAATAGTACCAAAGATTAACTGTGTTCTAAGTTCATTCAATAATCAGTTAGTTGGAGACTTAAACTATGTAGAACTTAATTCATTAATTGTATTTATGGCCATATTATCTGAAATTTGTTCATAACTGTAAGCTGCTCTATGAGGACTATAATATCAAAAAGAAAATATTAGTGAAGAATGTTTTTATAGCTCTAGTACTTTATTTTGGTGCAGTTTTATATATCCAGCTTCTACTTGCATCATACTGCTGTAGTGTTCCAGAAAAAAGCTGCAGAAAGAACTTGATACATTATTTTGGGGTTTGTCAAGTTTAATTCCATAGTCCATTTTTGTTACAAATCAGGATTTTCTGCAAGTATAGGAAAATAACTTCATCTCTTCGCTGCAGATAAATTCTTGGCATTGGCTAGGCAGAACATGCAGCACAAATAAAGCAAAGGAAGATGGAGTTTAAAAACAAAACTTGTGTGAGATAGATGTATTTCACTTAAGGAATTTATTATTATGTTTTTTTCAATTTCAGCTTCCAGAAAGGGCTATGTTTCAGATCAAGCAACACAATCCAACGGGATGTGGAGTTTCTGAATGGCAACTAGAAGAAGCTCAGGTTTTCTGGGCTAAAAAGGAAGAGAGTCTTGCTCTGAATATTCTTAAGAGTATGATAAAAAAATTAGAAGCAGATTGGTTTCAGGTATGTGTTATATAATCTGTAAAGTTATGGGAAGTCTCTTTCCCCCTTTCATACATCACTTTTTTTTGTGCTTGTAACTTCATCAGTTTTTTTTATTCCATTTATTGTCCTTTATTTTTTGCCCCCAGTTCTTCATCTGGCCTTGTTTTCTGCATAACTTGGTATCATCATCAGTGTTAGTTTTCACTGTTCATTGCCTCCTCAAGATTAGTATCTTTTGAACAGCACAGATGACTGGATAGATTCTCAAAGGAAGAGCCACCAGTCACAGAGACCTCAGTAGTTTGGAGAGTTATGCCAATAGGAGTTGCTTTAGATGAGCAGGAAGTTCTTCACCTGAGATAGGATAATCTCAAGCAGCATTACAGATATCGTTTTGATTGGCTGGAGTGTAACTGCCAGAAAGGACCTGCTGGTCCTACTGAACAGCAAGCTAAAATGATTCAGCGTGTCTTTGTGGCTGTGAAGGTGAACATCACCAAGAGTGTAGCCAGTAGATTAAGATATAGGAAGAAAATTCCTTACCTCTAGATACTGTGACCAGTTTACCCAAAGAAGTGATGGAATCTCCCTTGCTGGAAATCAATAGTCAATAGTTTCCTGCTCATTTGTCCACTTCTGATTAAAATCTTACTGACATCTGCTTTCCTGGAACTTGTGAAATACTGGTGTCACATCTGCCACCTGCCGGTCTTATTAAGGCTGTTTTTAGCAAAAGCTTTTATACCTCTTTTAGGAGTTCAGTTATTTAATCTGTGAATTTATGTAGACCTTTTGGAAAAATACTCTTTGGAAACCTGCTCTGTCATCTTTCTGGAGCACTTTTAATCAGGTTTCCATTGAAAAATTTAATGATCACACATAGTTACTGCAATTCCTGAATGTTTCCTACAGAATGTACTGTGGTATTTCAAATTAGAATCATAGAATAATTAGGTTCAGAAAGGACCTTAAGGTCATCAAATTCCAACCCCTCTGCCATGGGCAGAAACACCTCACCATGTCACCCAAGGCTATGTCCAGCCTGGCCTTGAAAACTGCCGGGGATGAAGAATTCACAATTTCCCTGGACAACCCATTCCAGTGCCTCACGACCCTTACAGTAAAGAATTTCTTTCCTATATCCAATCTAAACTTCCCCTGTTTAAGTTTGAACCTGTTACCCCTTGTCCTCTCAGTACAGTCCCTCATGAAGAATCCCTCCCCGACATCCCTATAGGCCCCCTTCAGATACTAAAGGGCTGCTATGAGGTCTTCACACAGCCTTCTCTTCTCCAGGCTGAACAGCCTCAACTTTCTCATCCTGTCTTCATACGGGAGGTGCTCCAGTCCCCTGATCATCCTTGTAGCTTTCTCTGGACTTGTTCCAACAGTTCCATGTCCTTTTTATGTTGAGGACACCAGAACTGCACACAATACTCCAAGTGAGGTCTCATGACAGCAGAGTAGAGGAGCAGGATCACCTCCTTCGACCTGCTGGTCACACTCCTTTTGATGCAGCCCAGGATACAGTTGGCTTTCTGGGCTGCAAGCACACACTGAAGCAGGCTCATGTTCATTTTCTCATCAGCCAACACCCCCAAGATTAAATGGGGACATTAGCAAATTCAATCCTGGAAACATGCTGTGAATTATTTAATTTTTATTACATTTTATCCTTGATTTATTCTGGTTTTCATTGTTCAAACTCTCGGGTATTTAAAAATATGCTTTCTTTTTTAGTCACGTAGGATTTGAATGTGATTTAAGGTTATTGGCTAGTGTATATGTGGATGGTAAATGACTGTAGATACATTACATTCAGAGACCCAAGTGATTGAATTATATTAAGGTTTTAAAAGCCTTATAAATTGCTTACCTCATATGTAAGAGGTATTTTTGTTTGATGTCTCCCTTTTTTTTTGTTTTCCCCAAACTTGTTTTCCTAAAGGTTGAGAATGATCCTAATCTGAAATTGATATATACAGAGTGTCTGAGGCTATGTGGAACCTGGTTAGCAGAAACATGCTTGGAAAACCCTACAGTCATCATGCAGAAATACTTAGAAAAGGTGCGTCCAGTCTTTGAAATGTACAGTCTTTGAGATAATGCTAAAATATGGTGTTAAATGTCAAGCGCATTTTTCAATGCAGCTTTTATTTTTCTGGATTGAAAATACTGCTTCTTATAAAAGTGTTCACATAGTATTGTGTATCACTGAATCTTACGAAATATTCAGAATATGGCTTTATAAAATTCACAGTAAAACTTCTGTGTGATATTAGTTTAGAAGTGCAGTAATTACAGCTACCAGTCCCCTTTTCCTTTCCGATTCCAGTTGATCCCCATCTTTTCTCTTTCAGGACAGATTTTTCACTTACTGTATTTTCAGTATGAGTATTGTATTTGTACTATTCTTTTGCCAAGTGCTGGAAAGTCTTGTTCTGGTATTTCTAAATAATATTTTTTTAACTCTTAGTAATAGAAATATTTTTATTAATATTTGTCCCCTCTGAATTTCTTTATTTCATGCTAACTTGTGGAGCTCTCCATAGTTGCTGTCCTCTGTTACTCTGTGCATGGTTTCTTCACTCTGAAGATTTCAATCAAAGACTTTCACATGCAATTTCCTTTTGGTTTTGGCACTTTTGGGACTGCCTTTTTTTACTATCTTATGATATAAGTTGTAAAATTATTGTAAAAGTTCATGTGTAGTTACTGTAAAGGATAGTTGTAGGAAACTTCTTCATGGTTATTAAGGCTGTTTCACACAGCATAATCTTTTTGACTGTTCTCACTGAAACACTCCTCAAAGATTAAATTCAAGTAAGAGAAAAATATTCAGCCTGGTAGATTTATTTTATATGTATACATATTCCATCATAGGCAACATTAAATAACCTGTTTGAGCAAATGACCTTGCTTGAGGAAGGGGGTTGGACACAATGGCCTCCAGAGGTCCCTTCCAACCTCAACCATTCTGTTTTTCTCTGATGAGTTAAATCAAGGTTTGTGCAGCACTATTAATTTGATTATCAGTCTCATCTTTAATGTAACCTCCCTTTTAGGCTGTGGAAGTTGCTTCAAGCCACAGTGGAGACAGCAGTGATGAGCTGAAGAAAGGGAAGATGAAGGCTTTCCTGTCTTTGGCTCGTTTCTCAGATAATCAGTACCAGCGAATTGAGAATTACATGAAATCCTCAGAGTTTGAAAATAAGCAGACATTACTGAAGAAGGCCCAGGAGGAAGTCATTCTCCTCAAGGAGTGTAAAGCTGAGACAAATAGGTGAGCATTCAAATGGAGAGGTGGTGACTATGGAGCTATCAAAGGCTCGATCTTTACTAATTCCCTAAACAAGTGGTATAGCATAAGTCACATCCCTACAGCTAAATTTTTCCTTCTGCACATAATTGTGTCCAAATCTGTAGTGCTTCTTACAAATAGTTTCTGAAATGTGCTTGAACATGGTCTAGGAGAGTGCTAGGTAGGTAGTGTGGGCAAAAACTAAGCCAAGGAGAATTGCAACAATTAAACAGCATGGATGGTCGTGGTCCAGAATTCACTTTTATTCCCTGGAACTGTTCAGTTTATTTGACAGAGAGAATACTACAGAGTAAAAATAAATAATGTTGAGATTTTTCTCTGTTGCACATTTGGTGAAAGAGTAGAATTCATCTTAATACAGAATTCTTGAAGATTTAGTACATGCAATTGCAAGTGAGCAGAAAAAATTGAACTTCAGCTGTTGGAAACTGAAGTCTTTACAGAAATGATCAGTATTGGATATTCACATTCATTTATGACCCAGTACTGAGATTAAATCATTAAAAAGAAAAACAAAACCACTGTAGATTTGCTTAAAGTAGTGGGCCTGTGTGGATATACACTAAAGGAGTAGCTCCCACAATTTGGTTTCTCAGTTGTTCAATTTATTGTGCTTGTACATATAAAACAAGTTTAAAAAAAAAGTTAGAGAACTTGTGACAGACCTGCTGTAAGTTCATTAAGAGATAATTTGTTGCTTAAAAATAATTTCTGTTTACACAGATATACGGTAAAAGTTCAGCGAGAGCTTCAACTGGATGAATGTGCCATGCATGCCCTAACTGAGGATCGTAAGCGTTTCTTGTGTAAAGCAGTGGAGAACTATATCAGCTGTTTATTAAGTGGAGAAGAACATGATATGTGGATCTTTCGACTCTGTTCTCTATGGCTTGAAAATTCTGGAGTTGATAGAGTCAATGAACTGATGAAGGTATATGTCTGATGTTGCTTTTCCTTATGCTTTGCCATGATATTAGCCATCTTTCTTCTTGTCTTCCTTGTTTCTAGAAGACTAAATCCAGTGCTGTGCAGTATGCTTTCCTGTGTATCTCCTTAACTTTTCCTTCAATAATTAATTTTTTCAGTCATTACTAATCAGTTTTGCATCAAAGAGTTGTTATTCACAGTGTATTTTAAATTAACTGAATTTAGTTTAGCATTTTAATTTAACAAGTCTGTATGATTAAGTCAGTATGACAGTCTCGTGTTGTCACCTTGTTCTTTACAAATCTTGGAAGACTATAGTCTTCCAGCAGCCTTTAGTACTTTGTTCTAGCTTATACTATAATATACTGTATACTTATACACAATATTAGGTGAAAGGATATACTTTTAGAGTGTCTGTATAACACAGTAGCCAGGGACCAGCAAAGTTCCTGGTCTAGAACCAGTTTTCAGGTTGGTTATTAGGATTGTCTCTTGCCACAAAGAATCTGGAAATGCATTCTGAGTCAGCATATCTAAGCTCTGCTCCAACAGAATAGAAAATAGTTTTCTTATGAAGGACTTGCAGCATTTAGGAGACATGGACCAAGATGATGTGATACTCACTGGATTGCTGTTTGATCATACAGCAATGATTATTCCCAGTTTAAAAAAAAAGCAAGACCAAAGTTGCTTGCCCATACCTAGTATTTTGTCATTACAGGGTTTTTTGTGTTTTGTACAGCTTTCTAACTGATTTTTTTCTCCTACAGAAAAATGCAAAGAAGATCCCTTCATACAAGTTTTTGCCTCTGATGTACCAGCTGGCTGCTCGGATGGGAACCAAGTTGATGGATGGTCTAGGATTTCATGAAGTTCTGAATAATGTAATTTATGCTTGTTATATCTAAAGATAAGTTGATGGCTTCATCATGCATACTTCTAAATGATACATATCTTCCTTTGTGCAATTGCAGCTAAAGGAGTTATGTAGGTGATAAAGGCATATTAACAATGAGTGCTGCAAAATCAGTATAGATGGAAAGAGGATTGGGACTTCCATCTTGTTATCTTCTCATGCTATTTAATTTATTTCCTTGTTTTTTAAGAATAGTCTTATGCAAGTATAGGAGTATGCTTTGAATGTATTTTAGCTGTGGAAATACAATTAAGTTGTACTTTTTATTTCTTATTAGGAAACTTAGAGGTTCAAAAGAATTGATAATTTGTAATGTTTTCTTTTTTCTTCTGTAGTTTTCAATAATGGGATCTTACCGTTTTTCTTGGCAGCTAATAGCTAGAATTTCACTGGATCATCCCCATCATACTTTGTTTATAATACTAGCTTTGGCGAATGCGAACAAAGATGAACTCCTCACAAAACGAAATGCAATAAGAAGAAACGAGTTAATGAAAAATGCACCGAAAGATATCTCCCAGCTTGATGTGGTGACTACAAAAATTTCTGTTTTATACATCAGATTCAGTCCTTTCATTTTGGTTTTTAAGAAAAAGTAGGAGGAGGAAAAAAAGTGCTTTAATAATAAGAAACCCTGCTTTTGTGCGTGCATTGGTCATTACTGAAAGGAGTAATTGTGGGATTGAACAAAACACATTTAACATTTCCCGCAACAAACAGCAAAGAGTTTTGTGATAAATGTCCTTGATGTGTGATCCTGTAAAAGGCATTTTAAATTCAACAAAGACTTAAGTGAGTTTATTGTTAAAAATATACAAAATAGTACTGAATTGAGTATTTTTTCTGCTTTGAGTGATAACATGTTCTATCTAAGTGTTTAATCTTGTGCAGTGTATCTTTCATTCATTTATATGACAGTTTTATGTTAAAAGCCATGATGATGGGTTATACCAAACTGTGGCTTCAAGTTAAAATCGTTGCTGCTTAATTTTTGTTGGAACCTGTCTTTGGAATCATCTCATATCTATATTAATGCCCCTTCTTTACTTCCTCTCTATAGACCTGGTATGGTTGGTTGTCATTACCTTCTTCCCTGCTCTGATACAATTTTTCACCATGTTTTCATGTGGCCTATTTTCATGTTGCTCTCAGATTTGTTGGGTTTTGTGGTCCCACTCTTAGGAGTAGGATTACACTGATCTCCACCAAGTGTCTCAGGGTTAGGCACAGAAGGGACACACGGTCAGATTTTTGATTTTTGCATACAGGCTTTTTCTTCAGCTGGGAGGAAATAATGGAAATAGAAAGATGGTGGAAGGACATCCAGAACTGCCTGTCCCTCTTCCTGAAAAATTTTTACAGGTTTTTTGCTCATTGTCTGGACGGATGTGCACTGTCTCCATTCCCAGTAGTATTTTACTCATTGCCTCAGATCAGACAACACAGAACATTTCTTCACTTTATTTCTATTCGTATCACAAAGGGCTGCCCATTATTGCAATGTCCTCTGTTTTCATGGGATGTGTCTCAATTGTACTTGTTTGACTGCATGTTATGATGCATCTTTAATATTACAAGGTGTAGTTTGCAAGATCTGATATTTGTATTCCATTGGAGTTTTCTAGGACAGAATGGAGGCTGCTAGCAATATAATCAATATTGTAAGAAAAAGGAGAGCTTGTATGGTTAGACATATTGAAGCACTTTGTGATGCTTACATCATATTAGCAAATGTAGATGCTACGCCATGGAAATCTGAAAGAAGTAAGTCTTGGAAAAACATTGTTTTTTTAATAGAGAAGTTCTATTTTCTTAGATTAAAAAGTATATTTCTAAATACTGATATTTAGTTAAAGGAGGTACTGTGCTAGCACTGTGTCTTATTTTTGATAAACTTAGTCTGTATTATAAGTCATAGTAATTATTTGCACTGTGAGGTTCATATGCCAAGTATGAAACTCCAGAAAACTCTTGTTGTCTGTGGTCATCTTCATCGGTTCAACAGAAGTATGCAGGGAAGTTCTGGGTCTCAAAATCCATGTTTTTTGTGAACTTTAATGTATGTTTGTAGTTCTGAATTTAAAAACATGAATTCCTTTTAATTACAGAAGCAATAAGTATTCCCGCTAACCAGCCGATTGTTAAACTGAAGGACTTGGATGATGTTGTGGTTCCTACCATGGAAATTAAGGTGACTGAAATTGAAATAAATATACATTATAGTACCAAATTGTAGAATCAACTTCAGTTTTTTTTTATCGTGGTAGTCACATCTATCACTTCATCAAATTCCCATGTTTGTTATAGGGCAGCCAACGAGGGCTACTTTGCTGTCAGGTGGGAGATGAGGATGAGGTGATTTTCTTAGACTTTAGAATACTTTGATCTTAAGTATCATATTTGGTGGAGAGTGTTTTACTGTGGCTTACTGTATGAAGATGGCTTTGCCACTGTTATCACTGACTAATTTTTCATTTTCAGAAGGAGTGATGAGCTACCTGAATCACAGAGACGATTTGGGAATGTGAATATCCTGGTTTTTTGCATGCTAGCTCAGAGCTTGAGAAAGTATTTAATGCTCAGAAAGGGGTGAAAATTAAGATACACTTCTTCTGTTCCTGAATGGCCAGCTTATGTTTTTACCATTCAGTAATGGTGAATAATCCATTTTAAGTGTTTGGTGGGATGGGTGCATAGGCACTCAGATGCTCCAGACTCTACTGTTCATACGTACCATTTTCAGGAGAGTAGAGTTGCTTTTTGGGCCAGGCACCTAAAATTTAAATGTTATGCAGCCAAACTTCCCTGAAGTCCCTCAGGCTACAGATCAGATACAGATCCTGTAGACTGTAACATTTTCAGGATTGTAGATTGGGCCCATTTGCAGCTTTATGTAAACCTAATGCCCTCCAACCATACATTAACATTTCCTTGGGAAAATGCCAGCTGGGACATGCTGAGATTCTGTTAGAGCTTGTGCTGTGGCAGGCTGCAGCACTGTGTCCTCTCTACCAGGAGAACAAGGAGGAATCAAGTTCACTCCTTTGTTCAGCATATTTTTGTAGCCTTTGTGGGTATTGTCCTTATAGATGATGGAGTGCTCATATAAATATTTAGCACCTACTATTCTAATGAGGCTTGCAAACAGCTTACTCCAGCTTTCTCTGAGAGAAATGGAGGAAGCCTCCCATATAAAGAAAGGCTGAGAAGGTTGGAGCTGTACAGCCTGTAGAAGAGAAGGCTGCGTGGAGACCTCATAGCAGCCTTCCAGTATCTGAAGGGGGGCTCTAGGAATGCTGGGGAGGGACTTTTTGTCAGGGACTGTAGAGATAGGACAAGGAGTAACGGGTTCAGACTTAAACAGGGAGAGTTTAGATTGGATATGAAGAAGAAATTCTTTACTGTAAGGGTGGTGAGGCACTGAAACAGGTCACCCAGGGAAGTTGTGAATGCTCCATCGCTGGTGGTATTCAAGGCCAGGTTGGACAGAGCCTTGGGTGACGTGGTCTAGTGTGAGGCATCCCTGCCAATGGCAGTGAGGTTGGAACTGGATGATCTTCAGGTCCTTTCCAACCCTAACCATTCTGTGATTCTGTATTAATTTTAAACTAATTTATAATTTCAGGTGGATCCCACAGGACAGTATGAAAATTTGGTGACAATAAAGTCTTTTAAGCCAGAATTTCACTTAGCAGGAGGTGTGAATTTGCCTAAAATAATAGATTGTGTAGGATCAGATGGGAAAGAAAGGAGGCAGCTGGTGAAGGTAGGTTCTGTCATCTGTATGACTTCTGTACCATGAGAAGGCTTTTCACAGTTCAGTTTTCTCAGTTCAGGGATGCTTTAGTAAAGGAAATTACAACCTAATATTAAGTAATATGACAATAATTGAATATAAACATAGAAGAATAATAATAAATATGTTTGTAACTATTTTTCAACAATGTGTGTAATATACAGTAGCTTACCTGACAACTGTTAGACCTGCAACTTTTGTGGTCGTGTCTCAACTAGTAAGACCTCTTCTTTTGAAATGGAGTAGGTTTTATTCCATCTGTCTTTGAATGTAAGGATCCAGCGGCTGCTGGGAGAATTCTGCTTTTCCGTTTAGTATGGGATAGTTTTGAAAGTTGTCAAGGGACGTACGCATCGCTACATCTGCATCCAGTAATCAGAGCTGCAGTAGCAACGGCTGCCTCTTCAGCTGTGTGCTGGATTGCTGAATGTGGTGAATGAAACACCTGGTTTTCAGAAGGGTACCATAGGACACGTGGGGTGACTGAAACCTAAATCAAATAGCATTTGTAAAAAAAAAAAAAAAAAGAAGAAAAAGGCAATGATTTCAGTTAATGATGGTTCCACTTAAGGAGCTGAGCACTATTAGGAGAGCAAAGAGAAAAAAACCCAATTGTTAATTACATTTTATTACAGGTGATTATAGTGGAAAAGTAAATTGGGTTTTGTGGATTGTTTTTTAAATGGTTCTTCTAAAGTTCCTGAACAAGCAGTTGGATGCTGGAAATGTTCTTTAACTGCTTTTTATGCTTACTCTAAAGGGGCATGATGACCTGAGACAAGATGCTGTTATGCAACAGGTTTTCCAGATGTGCAATACATTGCTCCAGCAAAACACTGAAACACGGAAGAGAAAACTAACCATCCGAAGATATAAGGTAACCCTGATCAGCTGCTGCAGCAGAGGAATGAACACTACCAGTAAAAGCGTATTTCCTCAGTCTCCTCTTTTTGACATGAAGTGTATTTATTTATGTTACTAACATAGTCACTGCTCCTTAATGTATGGAATAAACAATATGATTTAATCATTAAAATAATTACTACAATTATTTTTTTCCCAAATCCTTAAAAAAAAATTCTGATGTGAAATATGTATTTCAATATTGTTCAAAGCTGTCTTTAACTTAAAATTGAAATTAAAGTAGGCACTGTCCTTGAATTGTAAATTGCTACTTGAGCATACAAGTTTGTTTATGAATTCTCATTAACTTTAGTTTTGCAATATTCCTTGATTAATTAATAGTTAATCTTAGTCTTGTGGTATTCCTTACAGTTGAATCCAGAAAATCCAGAAGAGCTATTTGGGGTCTGTTAAAGCAGAATTTGAATTGCAGAACTGTTTTTATTGGAATTGGGAATACAGCAATAAATTCTGACGATGAACGCAGAAAATGTATTTGAACAGGAACTTTCCTCTCCTCCTTCCTTTTTATGTGCTTGCAATTATATCTGTGAAGGTGACCTCTGAATGAGTACTCTCTAAGTAAAAGTCCTTGCCTTTGACAAATGGGAAGTGTGCCCTGCAGAATCTCTGAAGGAGCTGTTCTGAATTGCTAGCATGGTTTTAACAATTCACAGGTGGAGTTAAGAGTCACATTTTTTGAATTTCCAGTGAAAACTCAGGTTTCTATGTGTGAAAAAATGAATGGGGGCAGGGGAAAAAGAGAATGGGTGTTGCATGATAAGATAGAGACCTTCATAAGAAAACTGAAGGAAACCGGCAGTAGCTGTTTCTCTGAGGACAGGAGATTGCTTGTTCTGGCCAGTTCTGTCTGCTACAGCAATTGAGGTAACTATTACAGACAGTTGTGAAGGGGTGTTGGTTATGAAGGGTGGAAGCAGAGATGAGCCTAGTATGTTCACACAGGTACCATGTGTGTGCTAGCACAATGCTTGTGTGATCCCAGTCACACATAGCAAGCTCTGGGCACTCTGATGTTGTCTAAAATACTAATACAAACATGCAAATTGAGTAGAAACATTATAGCAAAGTAGGCAGTGGGAGGTTCTCTGTGCTATGAAAAAAAATGCAAGTATTTGGCAGAAAAACCCTGAGTGTATTTTGTATGTGTATACATGTGTATTTAAAACACATGTTGGGTCAGCTGTATGGTTTGGTCTTTTAACTTTTTAAAAAGCCCTACAAATGTGCATCCATGTTCTGCAGTATGTATATTCACAGTGGAGTGTATGAGCCTCCCTGATGCAGCAGTGGTTTTGTTTTTACAGGTGGTTCCCCTGTCTCAGAGGAGTGGTGTTCTTGAGTGGTGCTCGAGAACAATACCCATTGGGGAGTTTCTTGTGAATGACAAAGAGGGAGCTCACAAGAGATACAGGCCAAAAGATTACTCCAGCTATCACTGTCAGAAAATGATGATGGTGAGTCATAACAACTAAGAAAGTAATAAAATAGTTAGCTCATTCTTTACTGGGGGCTGATATTTATGGAGTATTATATACTGTTCTTTTAGCTTACAATAATGTGACCAGTGGCATAGATAGACTTAATTAATAGATCTTCAGGCTTTTAGTTAAGTTTATTTCCACAAACCACCTTACCAGACATTAAGAAAATTTCAGACAGGTTTGCCTGTTACTTTATAAAGCCATGATGGTGCAAGAAATATTTCCTTTTGTATCTGTATAGTATTAACAGGATAAAAGTATATCTAATTTTGGCATTGTGCAGCTTTTGCATGTAAATGAGAGTGACCTTCTCACAGTGACATGGAGCTATCAGATACGCAAAGGTGCCAGCACAGTTGCAAGGGGAAATAACTCCCTACAAGATACATTTACCTGTACATGCACATGAAGTATGTACACCTGCTGAACCAAAGCAAAAGGAGTGTGTTTTTTCCATGTAGCCTCTGAGTTATGTATGAAAACAGAGTTGTTTAGTAAATGTGATAGGTGAATTAGTGATTGCTGTAAAAATGGCAGTAATCCATAGGTCAGAGAAAGGACTGAGAATGGCATTTTGATGGAGGGGAGGGGAGTAGAAAAGAGGAGCATATTCCTTTCAAAGGAAGAGATAGTTTCCTTCCAGAGCAGTCAGTCATGGGGAAAATATTTCTTATGTGTTTAAAGGCTGCACAAAAGAAAAGCTCTGAGGAGAAATACATCATCTTCATGGAACTCTGTGAAAATTTCCAACCTGTGTTTCGTTATTTCTGCATGGAAAAATTCCTGGATCCAGCTGTGTGGTTTGAAAAACGACTGGCATATACTCGCAGTGTGGCTACATCTTCTATAGGTATGATACTAGGTTATTACCACTGGCTTTTTAAATTATGTAAACAAAGGTTTTTTACCATTTCCAAGGTAATGGCTATTCTGCTTTTGTCACACATAAGCAAAGGAGGAGCAAGGGGCAAAAAAAGCTAGCAAGAATACCAGCATTATTTTGGCAATGAAGATTTCTGATTCATTTCTCTCCACCCTCCCTTTCTGCAGTAGAAATACAGAATGAAATTCTGTGTTTCTTGGGTTTGTATTTTTAGTGGTTTGTATTTTTAGGTTCTATTAGGGTTTTTTTAAAGTTTCTACCTAACTGTTGTTTTGATTTATCATTTATTCATTTCATCTGTAGCCTCAAATGTTTTGAGTTGAAAAGGTTAATCTTTTACTTTGAAGTATATCAACAGTTTAGCAGAAGTGAAAGATTTTTATAGGAAATATTACTGCCCTCCGTGCTGATCAGCTAATAGGAAACTAGTGACAGACATAAATTGCAGTACAGTAATAATAACAAACCCTAATTTGTTGTGCAGTTGCTTTATGTCTTAGATTTGTTGGGTTTTTTTTGAAAGCTGTGAAATTGTTTGCTTAACCTATCAAGAAGTCTCTGGAGCAGCCAAAACAATACATGTCTGTATGAGAATAACCTTCTTGCAATTGCATTCAGTTAATGTTTTATGGAATAGCATTTGCTCTTTACTGGGGTAATATGTATATGTGGGTGAAGAAATATTTCCACTTTAAATTTGTTTGCATGTATTACTGTGATTCTAATCATCCTCTCTGTTAAATGTAACCTCTGTTTCTATGGCATGTAACTATGGTTTCAGCACCTACCTTTCTGTTTTAGTTGGCTACATCCTTGGACTTGGAGACAGACATATTCAGAATATCTTGATAGATGAACAAACGGCAGAACTAGTGCATATAGATTTGGGTAAGTGGGACAGGCAAGAGGACTGTATTTTTTCTTTAACATTTTTAAAAACATTTATTATCCTTTCATTTAGGGGTTGCTTTTGAGCAAGGTAAAATTCTTCCCACACCAGAGACTGTTCCATTTAGATTAACCAGGGACATCGTGGATGGAATGGGTATTACTGGCGTGGAAGGAGTCTTCAGAAGGTAAGTGCTCCTGTATCACAGCAGGAAGGAGTCAGCAGAGTACCTCTAGCATTAGCATTGTTACATGTTAAATAGTTTTGGTACCTTGGATAACACTTTGCAAGTACAAAATATAAATCCCACGACAGGTTTGAGCTGCAAACCAGAAACATCCCAAAAGGGCTGAGTTTTTGTCAACTTCCGTCCTGTCTCCTGGTAATGACCCAAGAGAGCCCTAAAAAGCTGAACATTTCTCTCATTCAAGACATCTCAGATGTTCATGAATGTAGTGCTTGCAAGCCCCACACTTCATGTCTTTGAAAAAGTACATAGTGTAAGTATTGTCTTTGTAAAGTAGTAATTACCTTTAATAAGTGGTTCCTAATATATCCTTGTCCTGTGAAGGAGAGCCACTGCCACTTATTTCTGAACATGACACTCTCAAATTCACAATTCCATGTTATTTTGAAACTTTTGTCCTATGATACAGAAAAATATGAATTGTTTGGCTCCAGCTGATGTAAATATAGTATAAAAAGCACTGGTGCAGATGCTGTTTCTGCCTCAGCCAGATTGGCTACTAACTAACAGTGTAGGTGTAAGTGCATAAACAAGTCATCTCAGGATTGGGTGTGAACACAGTCAGTTACCTTTTTTGGGTGTGTGCTCATCCTGAAGCAGACAGGAGGCCTACTCTGTCTTTCACTGGAATAGCTGTCCAATAAAGCAGAGTTTCGTATTCCTTCCGCAAGTTTAGTTTGCTTGGGAATGTATGTAAAAGTTTATTTACCACTTTGGTAACTAAACTCATTGGAGAGATTTCAGAAATAGCTTAATGTCTGCCCACTGGATCTGCTCATTTTGTGTAAAGCAACCCCAGAGGTCTCTCACCCATGCTTTCCTCCAGCCAAGGATCAGTGTTAACTTGGTGGTTAATTCTGCATGTGGAAACATATGAAGATAGTGAAACAGGTAATCTCTTTCCCATAGGGAATATAATCAATGAACTACCAGTCTCCTTCTGGTCTTACATTTCTAAATTTCTCCTTTTTTTTTCTTTTCAAAAATGGAAGTATCATTGAGGTTACTCATATGTTAGAAATCTTCTCAGAAGGATACAAATATCTGTAATTTAAATGATAAAAATACTGTCCTGTTTTGCCAAAAAGAGCCTAAAAATGCAGTAAAATGTTTTCTAGATGCTGTGAGAAAACAATGGCTGTAATGAGAAATAACCAAGAAGCTTTGCTGACTATTGTGGAGGTGAGCATTTTGACATTCTTTCTGATAGTAAACTGCCAGAATATCTTTAGTTTCATCTGTTTGTATGCATTACTATACCAAACACTTACGCAGGGAGGTTTTATTGAGTTTGAATGCAGTAGTGTTGGCCAGATTTGTGAGTTCATGTAATCTTCAATAGAACTATGACCAGTTTGCATTTTCTATGAGAACTCCTTGTTTCAGGCATATGCAATTTTCCCTGTTCAGTATCTAAATGCTTCTACCCATGGTGCAACATTCCTAGCATGAGCAATGCAGACTGAATTAAATCTTCTTTGCATAATGTCGTGGTTTGAGGCCCCTCAAACAGTTCTGCTCACTCCCCCCTCTTTCTTCCCCAGTCCCGGGGAAATGGGA
>JASSUY010045660.1:0-14924 GCA_032466535.1 Forpus xanthops
TCCGCCCTCCCGGCTGCCGCCGCCGCGGTCCCGGTCAGCCGCTCGTCCGCGGCCGGCCCCGCCGTGGCAGGGCTCGGTGCTACCCTGTGTCCCTGCTGGGCCCGCCGTTCTTCCCCACATCCCGCTCCCGCTGGGGAAGATGGCGCTGCGCGTCCAGGTCAGGGCACCGGCGCGGCGGGGTCCGGTGTCACTTGGCGAGGCCGTAGGGGTGCGATGTGCCGTGCGGGGCCGGGCCCGCGGCGGGACTGTTGTGTGGGAGAGCAGAGGGCGGGAAGGCCTGAGGTGCGCGGTGAGGGGCGGGCGGCGGCGGGGACCGCGGGTTGAGGGCTTAGAGCTCGCAGAGGGGCACAGGGTGTGCGGGAGCCGCGGGCGGTGAGGAGGCGAGCGGGAGCTGCGGGCTCTGCCGGAGTGCCGAGGCTAGGTCGGGCTGCTGAGGTGGGAGGCTGGTGACAGGCTGCGGCGTGGTGCGCGGTGCTGCTGGCTCGCCGCGGAGTTTGGAACGGTCGTGTCACCGTGCCCGTGGTGCGCGGGGCCGTGTCGTGGTGGCAGCGGTGGCTTGCGGGCTTTTCCTGCTCCCGCTCCGTTAGCGAGGGACCCGCGCTGGGCTGCAGCTCTCCCACCCGTGTGAAACGGCAGCACCTGCGGTCCCGCTCCTCCTGCGGGCACTGGTGGGCTCCCTGGGAAACAGAGACGGCCTCTCCGGGACACTGAGGGGAACATCAGCCGCCGGGACACTGAGGGGAACATCAGCCCCCGCAACTGTGCCTCAGACAGCGCTGGATGAAAGGGAGCGGGTAGCGGCCTCAGAGGACCCTTAATGAGGTGTTAAGCGCCGGAATCCCTTGTGGTATCACGGCTTTGGCGGTGCTGGAGAGGCTGGTTTAGGCATTTGCTTATATAGTTGGCTAGCAGGCACGCTACGTAAAAACACTACTAAAACATCTTTTGTTATCACTCATACCCAAATGGCCTTTTTCTGTTTATTTGGTTTTTATTCTTTTCTCTGTTTTTAAGCAGTGATATTTCAGCAGTTATGCCCATTCTGTTGCTCTTCCACGGAGCTGGTGGAACTTTGTTATGTTTTCAGTCTGCAAATGCCAATTAAAATCAAAATATCTGTGGGAATTCTTCCGTGTCAGCAAAACTTTAATCAGGAGCCTGCCTGGTTTCCTGCCAGTTTGCTTGGCTCCATGGCTGCCTGCCTGGTGGGTTGTTGTGAAGCAGGGCCCTGGCGTTCTTGGCCCTTCATTCTTGCACAGGCTGGCAGGGTACCTGCCAGGGACTTTGGAGAGGGTAACCAGAAGTGTATGGAGAACTTTATTTACTTATTCAAGAATATTATGAAAGTGGGACAACCAGGTGGAATCAATCAGTTGCAGTATCTAACCTTTTTCATTAGGGTGTGAAGCTGTTTCTTGGAAAAAAATTGCACTTTGTGATCCAAAACGCCACTTAAACAGGTCTGTGACTTACTTAAAACAGTCAGCATCTAAAGGGAAGATCCTCTTCATTGACACAAGTGTTGTTTTCTTAGGAATCACCTTTCAGCTATTGATAAAGGTTTGAGTGAAGGAGGGATCTGAAGGCATCCATTTCACATGCAGTAAAAAAGAGATTGTGACAGTCTTCTTTCTTGAAAATCCATGCATAATACAGAGCTAGTTTTTGACTTACTGTTGGTTTCTCGGACTAATTTCTTAATAAAGTTAATATCTTTATTGCTCAGCTGAGTCACTGTTGTACACAACATGGTTGTGTTTGCTGATTTCAGGTTGTACTTTTTGGCTTCGCTATCGGAATCAAGGATGTATGTTTCCTTGGTACTACACATACAGTATAACCCAGAGAACATACAACAAGTTCCTTGGCAGTCTGAATATTCTGAGTGCTTTGTGGTCATACCGCAAGTCTGCCACCTAGAAACTTTGTTGTGACACTCGTTGTGACACTCTCCTGAGACCAAACATGTCCAGATAAAGCATTTCAAAGTGCTGCAGGTCATCAGCCTCAATATCCAATAAATCAGCTTTTCTATAAAGATTGTAACCTAGGTTTTTTTCAGGCTTGCTTTAAAAATTCCCTCATTGTCACTCAGATAAAATGCTTCAGTTTTAACTTGTCAGCAAGAAGTTAAATCCTGATTCTTAGCCTACATTTCTAAATTTTGGTGTACCCTTAATATATTAATCGAGTATGTTAAATATGCATTATTGAAATACACCATCAGTTCTTTGTGTGTAAATGATTTGTTAGCCAGCTTACAAATTACTTACTATTTTAATGACAGTTAGTATACAGGTGATTTAGACCTTGGTGGTTGCACTGTTACCCATCCCAGTTGTAGTCTGGACTTTCTCAGGCTTGCTGCCGGGTTTGTCCAGACTTGAAAGTCAAATTTCAGATCCTGTATAGATGGGACTTTTAACTTGCTGCTTATGAGGTGATAATTCGATTTATGCTTCTTGGATCATATTGGAATTATTCCATTTTGGAAAGATGCATTCTTTGACAGCTATCTTTGCTAGATATCCTTACTCCTGTGTTTTAGCCCGTTTACATGGGGTTTATTCTTTTTTTCGCTAGCATGTGTGCTTGCATTTTATAAGTTAAGTTAATTCTCACTTTAATTGGCATGGCTCTTGCTTAATTTAAACTTACATTGCTGGGATTGTTACCTGTTCTTTATTTTTCCTTTATTCTCTCTGAACATAGTGGGGGGAGCCAAAACCAAAAGATATCTCTACTAAGCTCAGCCTTTGAGGTATTTGATCTGTACATTGCAGAAGCAGGTGTACTTTTTCTTAAAATTTCTCCAAAGGAACAGGTACATCTCTCCTTTTTGACTGAAGATCGGGGACTCTTAAAATGTTATTATTAGTGAAATTAAGAAAAAGCTGATTAAAGACAGGGACTCAATAGGCATAACAACAGAAATGGGGAAAAGGCCATGATGATGATTTGGGGGAGGGGGGTGTCTCTAGGAAATTATATGCTTTGGTTTACAAAACCAAGGGTACTTTTGTTGCCAAAACACTACTACTATCTTGGATTTTTAAAGGATGTATCAGCATGCTAGACTGAGCTGAAGCAGATCTTGCGTCAAGTACAAACCATCTTTTTGGAAGGGCTTGTGAACAGGATTTCTACTTTTAAATGAGACGGGTCAAATACTGTGGTTTCTTTTTTTCTTTCTAGGCCATGCTCAAGACATGCAGTATTTGTTGGGTACCTTCTAATGATGTGGCTGGTTCTTGCTGAGAATCATTCAGGCTTTGGGAACATGGCGGGTGCTAAAACTTCTGTTTGTGTAATGATCCCAAAACATGCTCAAAGGGTTCATCTGTCCTGTGAGAGTGAATCCCTCATATAGGAGAGAGAGGCTGTCAGCATGTACCGTCTTTACCAAAGAGAAGTTTTTCACCTTCTTAGTAGACAGGAATTTAGCTCTTCTGTTGCAATTGTAGTTTCACTTCCACTGATATTTGCATTACCAATTATAGACAGTTCTAATTTTTGCAGATGCATTTATTTAACGAGTAATTACAACTTTTAAAATTAAATTTGCCAGAAATTTTCCAAAGTAGTATTACTCAAACT
Source organism: Forpus xanthops (assembly GCA_032466535.1). Lineage (NCBI taxonomy): Eukaryota > Metazoa > Chordata > Aves > Psittaciformes > Psittacidae > Forpus > Forpus xanthops. The sequence goes on from JASSUY010045660.1 coordinate 3,598, forward strand.
GTTCACTGTGCTCTATCTTTTCATCTCTCTTTGGAAAAGTGCTGCAATTGCAATGTAAAGGCTCAGAAAAACAAGGGAATTGAACCATATTAAGAAATACTTTGGTAGCTGAGAGAGTAAGAAATAACAATTTCATTTTCAGTGTTACTTTTGGCTTCTTGTCACAGAAAGCCTCCTGGTTTTTGTTATTTAAATGTAAATCAACTGAAAAGCTTAACATAGGTAACAATTCATGTTACTGGTATAGTATCTGGGTTTTATAAATACTTCAAGAAATCTATGTAGTTGTAAATTCTTCATGAAAGTTTCATTTGTATTTTTTCCAAACAGAGTCTGGCAGAACTAGAAGTATTATGTAACCACCTATATGAAGGAACTGATCTAGGACAGCGAATGCAAGCTGAGAAAGTAGTCTTAGAGCTTATTGACAGCCCAGGGTGTCTTACCCAATGCCAACTTCTATTAGAACAAGGAACAGTAAGTATCTCGAGTGTTATCCATAAATGTAATTATGCTTGTGGAAGCTCACTTATGTTTCTCAGTTGTGGGCCATTACCATGTCAAGACAATTAAGGCAAAATGCTTTTTCTTTTGTTTCTACATATTCTGTTTCATAAATGATTCTAGAATTTTTTTCATTTGGAGGTGGGCGTTGTAGAAGTGATAATACCTTGTGTTAGCGATATCAGGAACAAAAAGAGAAAGCATTTTAGATTTTGTACTTTCAGAAGGTTTGTAATCAGGGGTTGTGTCATCTGTAGAGCAGTGTTAGGACACAGTGTGGTGTAACAACGTAACCTTGTTCTTTTTCTGTTCTTGTTTTGTTTCTGGCTATTAGCTACGGAGATAAGAAATAACGTATTAAAACAAACAAAAAAAAATACCAAAGTGCTTATCTGTTATTCTGTTGTCTGTTTGTTTAAGCCATTCTCTTAACTCTAGATAAAGCAATGGGCGAGCTGATTCTTGATAGTCTAAGCTAACTCTAATATAATTCTTGCTGTGTCTTTCAAATAATTCAAAAAGGAAGAGAAAGAAAAAGAGGAAACAAAAAAAAAAATCTTTAATCCAGGTCTGGACCCATGGTAATCATCTCATGGTTTCAAAAATAAAGAACTCTACTGAATAGCAAAATTACTTTAGATTAGTGATTTTCATCAAAGGATATAATAATTTTAGGTCTCCACTTTTTTATTAGTGTTTTCTAATTTAGGTTTGTTGAGAGTGGAACAAAGATAAATCTTTTACAAGTTTTTGGCACCCAAAACAAACGGAACTAAAATCTGGTAACCAGTCTGGTCTGTTGATTATTTATTGGGTTTTGACTTATTGTCCTTGACTTCAATTAGCTATTTGTTTAATAATATCTTTTGATATGCTTTTGTAGACATCCTGTGCTCAGCTTCTAGCAGCAACGTGCCTGTCTAAACTTGTAAGCAGGGCATCTCCATTGCCTGTTGAACAAAGGATTGACATTCATAAGTAGTGTTTGTGATTCAAATTCCGTTATATAAGTTGGATCTAAAACTTCATGTTAGCACAGTAACCATTTGGTGGATAGTCTGTTTTTTCTCTAGTTCTTGCCATTTACCAGGCCTGTTATGAATAAAGTAGTCATTGTGAAAGAGTGAACATAAGTGATTGAGAGATGTTTCCTCATTTCTCTGCCTTTAGCTCACAAATAACATTTCCTGTTTTCAAAATTAAAATAAATGTATTAGCTAAGATTCTTATTTTTTCATGATAGGCTTTGTAATTATCCCACGAGATGCTGGAGTGATCTAGTACGTATTTTGTAAAGGACCAAAGTTGCAGGTATTGTTAGTACACCTTCCTGGAATGATTTTGTAGAAATCATTCCAGGGCAGGTTCCTACTTGCAGGATTAAGATCCTACAAACTTCTTACTTTTCAGGATCTGTGTTAAAGTCATTGCTACATCCTAAAAGAAAGCAGGTATGTGTTGGGTCTTTAATAGTGAAAGGCTTTGCATGAGGAGCATACGATTCAGTCTGAGTTTTTAGCACATCTGCATTGTTGTATCACTTCTGTGGGTAGTAGTACTCTGAAATGCATGTCTGAGAATCAGCCTGTTCTGATGAAAAATTTCAGTGTTCTATTAGGTAAAAATTAACTTGAATCATCTTTAATTGTACACATTTCAACAGCTTTTGAAACAGTTCAGCTTCCTTCTAGTTAGGAATTTCCGCAGCTGCAGTGTGCATTACCCAAAGGGATGTTCTAGGTTGAACTGGGAACATTTATCAGGAACTCTTGTCTGAAAACAGTTTGTGTATCTTGAGTTGGCTGTGAGAGCTGCTTTTACATAGTGGAATACTCAGTCCCCCGTGTATAGGTCCTTAGTGAAAAGTTACTCTGTTTTACCTGCCAGAGTTCTCTGAATTCACAAACTGTCATCAAGTGTCCTAGAACAATGATGTATGTAATGTGCTTTGTGTTACTAAATGTGGAGCTGTATTTAAAGATTTGGGATAACTTGCAGTCTTATATTAACCCTAAGAATATAGCTTTTAAAAAAATCCGTAATTTTGAGTTTCTATTAGAAACATTTAATTAATTTTCTTTTCAGAAGACTTTTGTTGCTGATTATAAATGCTTCTTTACAGGAAATTACATTCTGAACTATCTAGCATCTCAGCCCAATTTGGCTTCTTTTGTCATCCAAGCTCTTGTTAAGTCAGTGCTAAAATTATCAAATTAAGGTGGTTTGAGAAACTAAAAGATCAGCTCATCTTCAGAGACATTATTGCTGATGTAAAAAAAAATTTTGCAGGTAAGAAACAGTCCTTCACTTTTCTGTTTGGACCTCTTCCTTTTTAGTGATTGGCATGTTATGTCACTTGGGTGGGAAAAGTGTGAAGAGCATTGCTTAAAATAGAAAATCTCCCTACAGCAAAGAACCAGCATGGATTTGATACTCGGGAGCTTGTGGGGTTTGATGCTTCACAGTATTCATAGTGCTGTCATGAGTTCTGTTCATTTTCTTTCTCCAGAGCACTTTTTCATGGTGTGGTTGTAAACCATCAGTCCCTGATGTCAAGCCATTCTGTATATTGCCTTTTTTTTTTTTTTTTTCAACTGACGTGGAGATACATTTCTGAAAGTGTTAGCTCCAGTTGTCTTTTTGCCTGGTACTGCACCATCTGAAGAGTCAGACTCTCCAGTGCTTTAAAGCATGAGACTGATTGTGATTCTTGTAATAATGACTGCTAAAATTGTGCCAGACTGGTCAGTTGTAGAACTGTATTTTTTCAGGTATCTGTCATGAATCAAAAAGGTGCCCTTATAAACAAGGTGTTGTAGTGTTTGCTGATACAGTCTTGCATTGTTGCAGTGGGACTTCACCTACAATGTAATGCTTAGCAGAAATCACTTAACATCCCTTTCTCTGAAGTTACTGAAGAAAGCTTATGTAAAAATAGAACTGAAGTACACGGAATTACAGGACACTATGCATGTTACATGGTTGTGGTCCTTGTTTGCCCCATTCCTTTTTCACTTAAAGAGAAATTGATACCGTGTATTTGTGTGTATGGGCACTTAGGCACCTGCCTGTTTGTATGTTCTCTTTCCATACATGTAAAAGAAGAGTGAAAATAAAAAAAAACAAAAGACATTCTCCCTCTCCTGGTGTACAATACAGGGAGGTAAAAAGTTTGTAGTGTTTTTATAGCTTTATCTATTTTAGCATATATATTTAAATCTAACATAAACACATTCTAGGTAGGATATGGGAAAGTTTAGGAGAACAAATCACTCATCTTCCCTCTCCAGTAATTGTTTTATATTTCTTTCCACATTATTTCATGTTTCCTCACTACACTGGTCACAGAAAGATATGTTATAGGATAGGAAGGTGGTCTTGATACATGGGATTTGAAAATAGGAAGTAATTTCCTCTGTCAGAGTGCAGTCATTTGCTGTGGACTCTACTTTGCAAGTTTACAGGTCAAATCTGGAGTAAGCACTATCAGACACAGTGGCTGAAGATAGAGGATATATAGCATCTTCTGTGGAGTAAGTTTGAAGAAAGTGGTTGTCTGTCATGGGTTATTTGCCAGGCTTGGTTATTTCATACATTTAACGTGTACAGAAAGGTTCTTAAAAGGTTTTCTGGAAGATGTTTAATGGGCTTTAAGAGTTTAATACAGCTTAATCTTTCGGAGTGTCTGTGTGAGCATAAAGCCTAGTGCTTATTTTGAGGAAAAAATAATCAGGAAATTTAAGCTATTGGGAAATTTACTTCCAAAATGATCCATTATGTATGTGCGTGTTGGTGATCCTGGCAACTCAGCAAGAAGATAGGAAGTTTATATTTCTTGCCAATAAATTTCTGATTTGTTTTTCCTTCTTTGTTTATAATACTGCTGAAGTTTATGTACTTTTTGAGTTATATTGGGAATGTCTAATAAAAGGAGATAAGTTGCAATATTCTGTTTATTAAAAACAAGCTCACATATGATTCTCCACCAGTTTGCAGTTATTTTAATGAATGTACTGTAATTGGATTTTGCATTTATTATTAAACTGATTGCAATGTGAGTCTTAAGTGTAGCTCATTAAAAGTAGAGATTTAAATACAAAATTTAGCTTCTTAGGAGATTCCTTTAGTTAAATTAAAAATTCTTGTAGAAAAGAAAATTAAGCCATAGATCTACTAGTGAATTAAATTTTAGATAAAAATGTAAAAAATAATCCCTAAACAATACTAATATCTGTTAATAATTAACATATGGCAGTTTCAAATACATATGCATTAGTATTCTAGTTTAAAGTTCATCCAGTGTGAATTTGAGTGTGATTTAATATAGGAAAATGGGTTAGCAGCTAGGACTGCAGTTCTGTTCCCAGCTCCTTCATAAGTCACCACACAGCTTTTCACACCTGTGGGAAAGGGGAGGTTACGTTTTTCATGTCTGTAGGCTGGTGTGATGTAAGGAATGTTCATATAGACTATTTTAAAAATGTGAAATGTAAAAGGAAGTTCTATTCAACTTATGGAACAGGATGTTTAATCTTATTGAAGGCAGAAAGGGCAGCAACGTAAATGTTGCCTGAGAGTTCTCTGACATTTTGTCTGTTGCTTCATTAGTTGAACTTTGGGTGAAGTTGATAAAATGAGTGTGATTGTGACAAGTATCAAGGAGATTTTGACAAGGAGGACATTGTTTTTTGAACACATGTGGAGCTGAGCCTGCAAACTGCAGCTGTGAAAGTAGGCATAGAGATATTTTCCCTGACTCAGTGACAGGCCCTAATTGCAGTTGATTTTAATGGGCTACTCAGTCTTATTTTCAGATGGGGTTTTGTTAATCACACAGTTCTTAAATCATGATTGATAATGATTTTTTCAGAGCCACAGTGGAAGTTTGAAGGTCTAGTTCTACTGATGTTGATGGAATTCGGCATGAAAACCTTCTAAACAGTTTAGGGTATTGCAGCCTAAAAATTCTTGATTCTAGAAATGTTGGAAAATAAAAAATTGTCTGATTCTAGAAATATTGAAAAACACTAACTACAAGCAGTGATGTTTGAACATTCCTATCTGTTTTTTTCTGTAGGGCACTGTGGACCATTCTGTAATAGGAGTAATGATTCTCTCAGAATTGACTAAGGAAATTAATCTAGTAAGCATGTTTTTTGGGTTTTCCTTTTTCATTCCACAAGGGTCATATGACTTGCTCATGAAGCAATGTGTTGAATGTTTGTGCCCTTCAGAAAAATGGCTGGAGAAAGATTTCTCAGGCATGAAGGGTTTAATACATACCTTCTTCCCCCATCAAAATGGAAAGACAGACTAGAAATTCATGGTGCGGGGACTCTACCTGTACCAGATACATACCATATCTGATATAGGGTCAGTTTCTTTCACCACAGTCACTAGAACTGGTAAAGCAAAGCGAGTGATCAGATTCAAGCGTATTTCTACTAAGATATTCTTTTGCCTACATCTTAACCTGAGGAAGTGCCTCAGAGCTTTCCATCCAGAGATACAATCTTGAATGATAAAAATAGAGGACTTCAGGAAGCTGTCGAGAGCCGTACTTAGTGCCAGGCCATAATTTTAACTTCTAGTGTCAAATAATCTGACAGATATATCTGTTGTAGTTATGGCAAAGAAGGGAGCATTGTTTACTCTGTCCTCACTTTTCTTAGGTTGATTATTCAAGACCTTCAGCAAAGCATCATAAAATTGCCACCTCATTCCGTGATACCTTTCTAAAGGACATACTGATGCTTGCATGCTCACTTTTGAAGGAGGTGAGGCTCTTTATAATTGCACCTAAATCATTAGCATCATAATTGTCTCAGTTTGAGTCCTTAATCTCTGAGTTTGGTAATTATTTAAATGGATTATGTGACATCCACTTAAGCTCAAGTGATTGGAAAATTACAGTCCTCTTTGTGTGTCTGTTGCTGACTCAATCTTTCTTTCTGTGCCATCTATCTTTTTATATCTTGCCATAAAGGAATGAAATACCTAAATTCTAAGCTTCTCTTCTTTTTTGATGTTTTTCTTGATTGCGTCTCAGTTTTGTTCTGTCTCCAACTCAGTATTTGCTAAAGCATTATTTATTAAACTAGGAGTGACAAGAAGACAGCCAAATGCTCTGTCCTGTGGTATGGCAGCACAGTGCAGTCTGGCCAAAGTGGTTTTCTCCTTCACTGGTTCTCTTAACCTCTCTGTAGCATTTTGGGGTTATTCAAGCTGCAGCCTCTCAAGAGCCTCAGCAGGAGGTTGTGAAGAACTGCACACTGTAAGCTAGGTCTCTCAGGACCACTTAGGTTGAACTGAGATAAAGGCTGGAATTTGCTCTCTTGTGTTGATCAAGGCCTTCTATAGCAATGGAATTGGCACCATGAGGTACAGTCTAATTCTCTTAAACTCAAGCAACTCTTTGCTTTTGAGAGCAGCTTATTTTTTAAATGTTTCCTGTCTTCTGTTCTTTGACACTTGGAAGTGCTGGTTTATTTGTTTTCTCTAAAAACCAAATTAATTGGGTGTTGAAATTTGGATGCAGACGCGTTAGCTAAGAATGTAAACACAGATGCCTCCTCAGTGGATAATGGTAATAATTATTTTTTGGCTAAAGGAATAATTCTCAAGGTTGAGAGTTGTGACTGAGTTACTGCTGTAAAAAAACAAGAGAAACTGTGTTAACTTAAATTTCTTTCAAAGCATGTTTTTAGTCTAACGTGTTTTACCTCACATTGGCAGTAAGTTTAAAGGGCACATGTGGTCAGGTGACAAGCAGTGTATTTATTTAATATATATATAGCAATTAAATAGTGTGTTAACCCTCACCTCTGAAAGGCGAATGTTCTGCTGATATGCACAGGATGTTTTAAATCAGTGTTGAGATTGAACATAAATAGAGAAATCTTATATAATTTGAAAGAATTGGCTATTTTGGAAGAATCTTCTTAGATATAGTAAACCCCATTCCACAAAACAATAAATGTAATTGTGAGAACCTGTATCCTGCAATAGGTTCCTAGCTTTCTTGAAGCTCAGCTCGTCAGCAGGTGCTTGTCTCTCATGTTGAAAGGTTTGCCTGAATAACATCACACAGATTTCCAGACAGAAACATAAGAAAATTAGAGTTTATATCTTTATAATACCAACTTAAGTAGAGAAGACTGGGTTTAGAAATATTTAAGTGTCTGTAATATGCCGAAAAATATGCTCATACAACTAACTAATTCCACAGCCACTAATTCCACAACTAACAAATATGGAATCACTAAGATAATCCCAAGAGGTTAAACATTATTGAGAGGATTGGTGGCCCAATAGGTTCTGTTTCATACAAGATGTACTAAAATTCAATGTTGATTTGAAAGCTAAATTCATAATTTAGTGTCAATTCTAATGTGGTGCAAGAGTTATTATGAAGTTAATGACGCATCTAATGGTACACAGTTGATTTAAATTCCATCATCAGAATTTAAAAACTTCCTGTTAATAAACCTGAGATGTGATTTTGAATTTAAATAAGGAGCAGATGAACTAGATGGAGCTGTTGTATTTGCATTTATTTTGCTGTTTTTCTAGGCAAAATTATGTCACATTTTATATTCACAATATGCATCAATGATGAGTGAATTTGAGCTTTGTTTTCAGTGTTAGATTGTGTATATAATCTTGAGGTAATAATGTCTTCAAGCTAAAATGTTGTTCAGAAGGCTGCATCAAAAGGAGTGTGACCAGCAGAATGAGGGAGGTGATCCTATCCCTCTACTCTGCTCTCGTGAGACCTCACTTGGAGTATTGTGTGCAGTTCTGGTGTCCTCAACGTAAAAAGGACATGGAATTATTGGAACAAGTCCAGGGGAGGCCATGAGGATGATCAGGGGACTGGAACACCTCCTGTATGAAGAGGGGCAGGATTGCCTCCTTCGACCTCCTGTTTATGCAGCCCAGGATACAGTTGGCTTTCTGGGCTGCAAGCGCACACTGAAACCGGCTCCTGTTCATTTTCTCATTGACCAACACCCCCAAGTCCTTCTAGGCAGGGCTGCTCTGAATCTCTTCTCTGCCCAACCTGTAGCTGTACCTGGGATTGCTCCGACGCAGGTGTAGGACTTTGCACTCGTCAACTTCATGAGGTTGGCATCAGCCCACCTCACAAGCTTGTCAAGATCCCTATGGATGGCATTCCTTCCCTGCAACATATCAACCGAACCACACAGCTTGGTGTCATCGGCAGACTTGCTGAGGACAATTTCTTCCAGTCTTTCTCTAGTCTTCAGGGTAACAGCTGAAGATAGTGACCTTTAGGAGAAGATTTTGACCTTTGAATTCCTGAGTTATGAATGGCAGTTCCATAAGCTTGGAAGGGAAAAAAGTGTTGAGATGCATTTTAATTCTTTTAATTCCTTCTTAGGTGGCTCTGGACAGTTTCTCACGCCACATTTAGGATTTCTGAATGGCCCTTTTGTAGCACTTAAATCTCACTGTCCACTGTTTAAGAATCTAGCCGTAGGTCTGAGTCTTGGGTTTTACTTAGAGGTGGTAAGAGTGCCTAAAGTAATGCTGGATCTAAGGTATGCCATAGTATGTCTCAGTTCTGATTGGGTCCTTCAGTAGCTATGTGAATGAATAAGACTACTTTAAATAAAGCCATCATGTTTTGCAGCTAAAATTTCACACTGGGATGCTTTAAGAGAAATATGTTTTGTTTTCTTATAGCACTGGGAGTTTGCTCCAAATACTGTTCATTATTTTCTAACTCTGTGGCAAAGAATGGTAGCATCTGTTCCTTTTGTGGAAACAGCAGAACCCTACCTCTTAGATACATATGCACCCGAGGTAGCAAAAGCTTACATTGCTTCTAGGCTGGAATATGTTCCTGTAGTTATAAGGTAAACTTGTAATTTATACTCAAAATTGTAATATGGAATATTTAATTTTCTGATTTGTTGACATATTATATTTTGGTTCTGTTTAAAATGGAAATACACTGGTTCTGATTACCATGGTGATTTCTTTAACTGATCTTAGGTGGCTGCTATGATTTTACTCATTTTGCTTATTAAATCCAGGCCAAAATCAAATGTAAATTCTAATTGCTTTTCCTTTCATGGGCCTTTGTGTTTTGAAACAAGCCTGTTCCTCACCCCCCTTCTTTTTCAAGGCCATCTAAATTAACTGTATTGTGACATGTTTTCTCAGTGAGTCACTTTCTAGGGCCATGGAGGGCAGAGTGATGGAGGAAAGCAGATTGAATCCCATGCACAAGAAAGGGTGAGACCGAATAGAGCAAGCTAGTGAGTGGCAGGATTGAAAGTGGGCAATTTAAAAGTTCTTATCTCAAATCTTCTTTTTAATAGTTTAAATAAATGACCTTATAGTCCACAATATAATATAGCACTTAAGAAAAAACTGTTTAGATTGCTAGAAAGGATTTAATTTTCAAGGAGTTTTATGAATTCCTGCTGGTAGGATCTCCTGTCAGAGGCTGCAGAGTAAGTCACATCTGCTTTTGATTTTCAGTTTTGCATTACTGAGATGATATTATTTGTTCAGTTTATGTGATGAAGTACATTCCATTTCACCGTTATTGTCCTTTTTGTCTTATATTGGCCAAAATCTCATGTCTGCAAATTACTTCATTTGCCATCTTACTGTTTAGTGACTGAGCTGTAGTTGGTGTTATTTGCCTTAAGTTATCAACATAGGTACTTTAAAGGCTGAATTCCTTAATGGCTCAGAATCGTGAGCTTCACTTTCATTATCTCAGGACCAAGAACTCATAGTACCTAGGGGAACTTACAGTGTTCAGTGCTAGGACAGAGAGAGAGAAGTAGCTGATTGCAGATGCAGTTGAGTTTTCATGGACCTTCTTTCAACCAACCTACAATTCTAGTGGCATTTTTAAGTTATCTTCTCTGTTCAGCTTTTCTGTAGTAGAATCTGAGGGTTGAACCTTAAATCTCATTTTTTTTCTCTACTGAGTGGTACATTCCATATCGCCTTCCAGACGTGAAGCACTTAGTAGGGCTGAACTGCTGGGTCAAACCATCTGGCACAAACAGGTCCGTTGAAATGAGCGATTGTCTTAATAGGCACTGAAAATTCAATGTCTTTGGCACTGCTGAGAGATTTCCTGGATGTCCTTGGTACATTTTGGAGGAGTAAACTGTCCAATTCACGAAGAAAGCCAGCAGGGACAAGATGAGGTAAATACTGATCTTCTTTTCTACCAGTCTGTTATTCTTAAGACAGTGTGCATAATGCCATTGGTATGTAACCATTCCTAGCTCTAGGTGATTGGTATACCATTGTTATATTACCTTATTCTCTTATGTGATGAAAATTCTCAGCTGTGGCATTTTTCTACATAGCAATATCATAGAATCATAGAATAGTTAGGGTTGGAAAGGGCCTTAAAATCATCTAGTTCCAACCCCCCTGCTTTGGGCAGGGACACCTCCTATTAAACCATGTCACCCAAGACTTTGTCCAACCCAGCCTTGAACACAGCCAGCGATGGAGTATTCGTAACTTCCCTGGGCAACCCATTCCAGTGCCCCACCACCCTTAGTAAAGAATTTCTTCCTCAGATCCAATCTAAACTTCCTCTGTTTAAGTTTGAACCCATTACCCCTTGTCCTCTTAGTACAGTCACTCATGAAGAGTCCCTCCCCAGCATCCCTGTAGGCCCCCTTCAGACACTGGAAGGCTGTTATGAGGTCTCCACGCAGTCTTCTCTTCTCCAGGCTGAATAGCCCCAACTTTCTCATCCTATCTTCATAGGGGAGGTGCTCCAGTCCCCTGATCATCCTCGTGGCCCTCCTCTGCAC
>JASSUY010045661.1:0-25152 GCA_032466535.1 Forpus xanthops
GCACTTGTTCCAACAGTTCCATGTCCTTTTTATGTTGAGGACACCAGAACTGCACACAATACTCCAAATGAGGTCTCCTGAGAGTAGCGTAGAGGGGCAGGATCACCTCCCTTGATCTGCTGGTCACACTCCTTTTGATGCAGCCCAGGGTACAGTTGGCTTTCTGGGCTGTGAGCTCATACTGCCAGCTCATGTTCATTTTTTCATCGACCAACACCCCCAATTCCTTCTCCTCAGGGCTGCTCTGTATCTCTTCTCTGCCCAGCCTGTAGCTGTGCCTGGGACTGTCCCAACTTCCCTGCTTTCAGACATCACATTTGTGCCATTTGTAAATACCATTGTACAAGAATGACCCAGCTCCTTCTGGAAGTCTGCAGAGCTGGACTTACTGTTCCCTGCCTGTTTGCTGGGGTAGCAGTGTAAAATCTTTAGGGCTTATGTTCATGTTAGCTCCTCGAATCCAGAATGAACACTTGGATGGTTAGTATAAAAAGGTTGCTCCAATGAGTAACAAAGTCACTGTTGCATAAAGAAATAGGTCTCTTATGTTTCATGTTGGTCTTTCAGTTGTACTTACCATTATGGTGTTCGATCACCTATCAGCAGTACATTAGATTGTATAAGAGTAACACATCAGGTGATGAGTGAGCTGGCTCCATCATCTTCCTTATGTGTGTGCAGAGGAGCACTTAGTGTTTGTTATGGAAATACAGCATGTGCATATTTATCCTTGAGAAGCAGTTTTGGGTTTGTGTTTGGCTGAGAAAGTGGTGGCATTTGCAATTGTGTGGCCCATTTCTTGTGAACTCCAGTGTGAAATTTGTCCCTGCTTAAATGAAGCTGACAAAAGCCCTAAGATACTGGCCTAGCTGGCTTCAGCCTTCTGTATATCCCATTACCTCTCCTACTTTTAGGACCTGAACAAGGAGGCAAAACCCACTCCCCCTGATTGTCCCCTGTGGGCATATTTAAGGGGAATGCTATTAAAAAGCACCTCTAGAAAACTTTCTACAACTTTACTTTCCTGCAAGCTTGGCCACAAGATGGATTGAGCCAACTCAGCTTTCACCGTGCCCAGAGCTGTGCTTGCCAAGGAAGGACCCCACAGGATTTGATTGTTGTGGAGTAGATGCGTTACTAGGAAAAAAGAGACAGCTTTAACGTGAGTGAAGCTGTATCTTAACTACTGCTCAGTCACTTGGGAAGTCTGTAAAAGCTTTCTGAGAATACCAGGCTCCTCCCAAAGCACCACTTGATTTAGTGCCTTTGCAGATTTGAAGCTGAGCCTGTAAAACTTCCCTCTGTACAAAGACCACCCAACACTAGCAAAGTGTGCAGAGAAATTCCTCTTTGGAGTTCGGTGTAAGGGTCAGATAGCTTTGCTATGGTTCGGGTTATCCACCCAGAGAAAGCGTGCTCCTTTGCTAAGCATGGGATACATGAGTCATTCATATTACTCAGACCTCTAGACATAACATAAAATAGATGGCATGAAATAGCATTAATGATATTAAAGATGGGAGGAAATTAAGTGTTTTCCTGCTTGCATTCTTGAGCTATGGAGTAAAGGATTTCTAGTGCAAACTCAGCTACTAATGCGCACGTAAGTAGTGAGGGCAAACAGTAGAAATCCCAAACTGTACTGGAAGATACAGAAAACTCAGTTAAATAAAAGGCAACACAGAAGTGCTTTCACAATACGAATCTGGTGATGAATTTCCCAGCAGGGAATTGTGGCCCTGCCAGTGTGTGGCATATTGCAGAGGTTTCTCTCTCTGTTTGACTGTAAGGCCCCAAATCTGTATTTTTCCTTTTACATACTTAAAAATGTATTATTTAAGAAATCAATTCCTGCTCAACTTGTGCATTCCTAGTTCAAGGCTTTTCTCTCATCCATCTCTGCTGTGATCCTGTGGAATGGCTAGAGGGTGCATAATAATGGATCTCACACGCACATAAACCAGAAAGAATTTGGTTTTATCTCCCTTTTTTGAAAGGTGTAAATTCTGAACATCGAATTCCTTCAAAACTGGGAATAAATGACTTGAAGGAGCCCCTTTCCTCATTACAAACTACACTTAAATATACTGTCTCCCTGGAATGCTTGGGAACACTTGTATTTGGAGTTCTTTTGTAGGACTTTTTCCACTTAGTAATTAATACTCATCCTTATATAACATTTGTGACTGAAAGCACTGTGCAGAGGGATAAAAACAGGCAGGCTGCCCCATTAAAAGGAGATGAATCTACTGTGTGCTGTTGATGGACCTGCTCCCTGAAGTTCTGTAGTGCAGAGGAGGCTAAAAGTTATATGTCAAATACAATACTCTCGGTCTGTTGCACTCAGTGACTACAGCCAGTCTTTTAACTATTAAAGCAATAGAATTTCAGGCTCAGTATTTTTAGCAGCTCCTACTGATGGCTTTCTTAGGCTTCTGTTTCAGAGGTTTTGTGATCATAAAGCAGGATGGAAGGAGTTTCTGTCTAACTAGTGTAGCGCAGCTTAATTCTCACACCTTCATGCACATGAATCTGCTTATGGCCAGTGCACCATTTCTAGTCATTAGAGACTGATCTGGAGGTAAGAAATACCTTCAGTTTGTTGGCCAGAGGAAATTAATCTATTTCATTTGAGCTGGTTTGGGTCTTGGTATATGATTTACCATAGCTAAATATGTTTCTTGCCATTGTGAAATGTGTGAAGTTACATCACAAAAATCAACATTTTCAAGTAATGTCTCAAATAGCTGTTACTTTACAGCAACAGGGACTGCAAAAGTAATAAATGCAAACTAATAGAAGAGGAAACCCCAGTTATTTGACTTACCCTCTGCAACAAAGAAAGTTTCCTTTCTCTGTCTTGATGAAAGTAAAATCAGTCCATAATCCAGCTTCTCCTTACTTTACTCTCTGAAAGTGCATACCTTATGTATACCTTATGTGCTTTATGTAGCATGTTATGTACATAAAGGATACTAAGAGTGAATTGAGTCTTAGTAATCAATGTCAGCCCTGATTTGCCCATCAGGAAATTAGTTAGGGCAGAGCTGGCATTGAAACCTGTGGGATGGCTGTATCATCTGAAGTGGAGCACACTTGGTTGTTTGTCTTGAAATAACATAGGCTCCTGCTGCTTGGAAAGGACAACTGTGTTTTATTCATCCTTTTCTCTTGGGCATCCCAATATCTTTGTATGTATTGGCAGCAGGAGGGATGTCTGTGTTGGAAACCTCTGGCAGAAATACCTGTTTTCCCTGCAGGTGACTGAGCCCAGTACCAGCATAAGGTCTTGGTTGCTTTGGCATCACTTGAGCTGTGAGCTATAGGTCTCTAGGAGGTTAAGGTGGTGACTCTGGTCTTTCTTTATTGACTCTTCTGGCCAAGCAACATAGCTGTGTTAGCAGGGGAGTATGATTCCTGGAGGAGATGCAGTTAGTGGTGATTATGCAGGAGGAGAAAGTATCAGTACAGCTGTAAAGTGAGGACAGGTAGAAGATGGCTGTGAGAAAGACCTTTTTCTAATGGAAAAGGGAAAGTTATTCTGACTGAAGAAGTTAACTTCAACTTGAAGTCACTGATGGCAAGTGACCAGACTTTAGCAGCTACTTTCCATTCCTAAGGCGCCACAGACCAGTTCTTATGAGATCAGTACCTTCCTCCCATGTATCTAAAGCTGGCAAGGCAGTGTGGATTCAGGACTGAACATGGGATAGAGCTCAGGGAATCCTAGATTAATCTGTCTTGCACCGCTACTTGCCTATGTGTGCCTAGGCTCCATCCTGTTCTCATTTATCTTCAGATGACCGGATGACCCTCTGCGCTTTTTCTGCTAGGAAAAAGAAAGGAATCAGACATTTATTGAACAGCAAATAGCAACTTTGCCTTATATTTATGGAATAATTTTGCTGAGCTTCAAAGGATAATCAGATGTTGGTTTTTAGTAAAGGAGAAGAGTGGTAGGGGTTTCTCTGCACAGGCCATCAGCAGTCACTACCAAGCTGTCACTTGCCATCTCTGAGGGCAGCCCCTTTCACTGCTTTGTATGGCATGCATAATGGATG
The DNA here is from genome assembly GCA_032466535.1 of Forpus xanthops. Taxonomy (NCBI): domain Eukaryota; kingdom Metazoa; phylum Chordata; class Aves; order Psittaciformes; family Psittacidae; genus Forpus; species Forpus xanthops. Next base: position 4,062 of record JASSUY010045661.1, read on the forward strand.
GCAGTGCTAGGTCTCATTTCCTAATGTTGTGTAGTGCTAAGGAAGAGACTGTCATCTCCTATACTTAACCTTACTCATTTTTAACCCAGCCATTAGTCTTCACAAATTATATTGTTTTCCCCTTTGGCATGAAGCAGGAAAGCCTGTTGAAAACCACAGCATCCGCTGTAAGGATGGCCATATTCATCACTTCAGCCTGGGGGCTCAGCTGTGAACACAAGTAGGGCTTCAGCAGCCAAAATACATTTGGCCAAACTTTTTTTGTGTAACGGTTTCCTCAGAACTCCAAGCTGTAGTCAAATGTTTCATTAAAATGCCTTGGGAATGCACAAGAAAGCTCTTCACTGTAATGTCTGCCTAGGGAGTTTTGTTTCAGTCCTCAACCTAGATTGTCCTTAATGCCTATTGTACTGCATGGAAGGTAACGGAGTATCTCAAGGGAGAGTCACAGGCAATTCAGATTCATGCCAGTGTGTTCCTGTACCTTCTGCCTTGTGCCTTCCAGCAGCCACAAATTGAGCTGGATAATACTGTCATTCCTGTGTCTCCTCTTCAGCATGCTCACTGCAGCCGACATGAGCTACTTGCTCTTGTGTTGGTGATAGTGGCGTTTCTGCTATGTATCCTCAGAAGCAGAGAATGTATCTTGATGATTTTGGTAAGGAAGGGGAAACACTGATGTGATTATTACTGTTATTTCAGTTTTGCTAGAGCCCCCTTTAGCAATATATCCAGTTGCTAGTTGTGCAAGTAATACCAGTGTGTCTAATAGCCAGTACTTTGCACACATGAGGACAGGGAGCATGCTCAGTGGCAAATCCAGAGCAAGAGTAGCTCTGCCCATGCTCCCAGCCCAGCTTCTTGTGTGGCAGCACAAAGCGAGTCACAAACACTTGCTGCAGTGCTATTAATGTGTTTATTAGCAGCCAGCTCCAGGTGAAGCGTTTAATGTAAGTTGATTAAATAATGGGATGCTGTTCCCCTCTTATCCCACCATGTGACGCTGGCTATTTGCAAGTGACTTGTTCTTTCCTGTTAACAAGCAGAGTAATTCAAATTAATCGCTTCCAGAAACAAGAGAAGCCATGATGTCTCTCTTCCATCTTCTCATGCCTCTCTTCCATCTGAGCATCACTGCTGTGGCCATCCAGTTGTTCTGAACACAGGACATGTTTTCTTTCAGGACTGTTTTATCCTTGACAACTCGTCAATCACCTGGAACAAAAACTCTGTGCCACCTTTCATTATTTTTCTAATCATAATGTCTTCTCTAGATCCATAATTGTTCTTCATGGGTTATAAAGCTGGCATAATTCCTTATATTGAAAAACACTGATACTGATTTATGTGGTTCCAGTTATGCAGTGTACATGTAATTTTATGTCCAGTCTGGGGCTAGAAACCTCTCCAAGCTGAATATATTATGAGCAACAGGACTTCTGCTTCTTTCCTCCTATTACTCCTACAGAGATAAGTATATATGCTTTCAGAAGTGTTGCTGAAGCTTTGTTTTCTCTTGACACTGTGCCCTTAGCACTCACTTCATTGCCTTGTTGTATGCTAGGGCTAATTTCATGATTTGTTCTGTGCTTGTGGAGTATCTGCTGTTTCCCAGTTGTCTGTAAAACAAGCTGACAAACCAGCCTGGTGCTTAGCACACCGCATAGTTTGCTTCATTGTTTTGGATGGTTTTAGTAGCCTTTGAAGCCCATTAATATGCACGTCCCTCGTATGAGCACTATTTGTACTATGTCTTTGTAGCCCATAATCATCATTAAATGCAAACTTCAGATTTGGAGAGATGAAAAGTGCAGCTGCATTGTACATCGTGCTCCATGGGCTCAGACTGTGCTCAGGGCATAGGCATCCTCCATAGTGCAGAGCTGCAGGACCCAAATGCAGCACTTGACCCTGGCTTCATGATATGTGGCTCTCTGCATGCTGCTGCTTCAGGGATGGTATGCTCTGATGTCCTCTCACCTGATGCGATGGTTGAGATGCTGGTGAAAACCCTGCTGGTGTGACTCCTGTTCTTTGCCATTTCAGATAACCCAGTTCCTACCTGCCGCTTGTTCATCCCAAGTTAGTGCTGGCTGTGGCTGTGGGGTTAAAGGAATTTTGTAATGCTTGTCAAGATTTAAAATCCCTGTAAAACAATGGAGAGATGTTGGCTCCTCGCCTTAAATGTTACTTACTGCCTAATACAGTCTTTTACAGGCATGAGTATTTGCTGGGTTTTAGATTCAGTGAGGTGTAAGAGATCTGTTCAGTGAGGCTTTGGAAAAGACACTCATGTGCTGCTTCTTTCCTGGCAGCTTTCCTTCTTCTCCACAATGTAGTGCTTATCTCAGACAAGAAATGGATAGCAGAAAACCCCTCTTCCTTTTGAAGCACTATTTCCTTCCACTTTCAGATTCCCGAAGCATTTCAGGCTATAAGCCTGAAATAATAAGGTCCACTTAAGAGCATGTTATTGTCTTTGGGCCAAAATCTGTTGTGTTAAATAGAAATAAAGCTATCTCTATGTGATGGAGGCTGGATCAAGCCCTTTGCAGAAGGCCAGCTGAAGATAGTGAATCCTGTGACAGTGATCTTTGCTTTGTAGATCCAAGTGCATCCTAAATAGCCTAGCCTGTAGGTGTGTTGGAAACCATGGACATAAGAGCCCTGAAAATCCTCTTTCTGCATTTTAAAGCGTGTCTGGGCTGGGAGAGAAAATGCTTCTCTGCTGGCAAAGGCCACTGCCTCATGTTTTGATTTACAGAGCCTGTGATAATCTCTCATTTTATCTTTGCTAGTGAACTGCATGGTGCTTGTGTTATCGCTTGGGCCTTGGTTTAAGGCACACACTAAGCTCCATGTCTTATCTGTGTACTCTGACAGGGGGAAGGTTCATGTGTACATTTTAAGCTGATGCCTCTCTGGCATCGCCATCTGTCTGCCATCTCTTGCATCAGAATGAGAGAAGAGATGAATTATTTAACTGAAGATGTCTCTGCATCCGTTACTTGCCTGAGATTATTGATGCCATGACCCCTGAGGGAGAGAGAACTGAATAGTAGTGGCTGATGAATGGAAAGCGTTTCTCACTCATTCTCTCTCCTGCCACTTTCTCCCTTTTCCCTTCTCCACTAATGCATACAGACAGTTTTCTGCAGCACCCTCCATTACCTTTGTTGACATGACCATGTAGAGGCATTTCTTGTGCCATGTTAACATTGAGAGGCCAAGGAGCCCAACAGGACACACGTGGAGATGATCGCCCCAGCAAAAAGGCAGCATTATTACAGCTTTATAGATCATGGAATAGTTTGGCTTGGAAGGGACCGTCTAGTTCCAGCCCCTCTTCCACAGAGCAGCCACACATCTTGGTGTCATGGACAAACTTGAATAGTGTGGTCATCTTATAATGGGGCATCCTAGTTAATGTAAGGATTGCTGCAATCATCAGTTGTTTCTGTATTAGTCTGACAGCAAGTAGGGAAATGTATATATAGTAAGGTAAAAATTACACATCAGAAGCCATGGAGGTGTCAGAGGAAATAAAGGTTATATATATATGTGTGTGTGTGTATATATATATACATGTATACATGAGATTTTGTCATATGACTTTGCAAAAGCTATAATGCAATTCATAGCTGTAGCTCCAAACTCCAGAAGCATGTAGCTCCTGGTGAAAGATTTCTGCTCACAGTTAAGTGTTCATCTCTGATAATGAAGCTGATCTGAGGTTACAAACTGCAGGATTCCTCATCTGAAATTCTAAGGAGGAAGGGATAAGGCGTTCTGCTTGCTGTGCTCTCTTAGCCAAACTGAAGGGCCAAAATAAACCAGCTTTTGAATTGCTTTTGTTCGTATTCTCCTTAGTTTTAGTGACATTTCTTTCTAGGCTTGGAAGGCTCTTAATTTGGGATGCTGGCAGATATCCTTAGGAAATTTCAGTGGTACCTAAAGTATGCTGAAGTCTCTTACTTATTCCTTTTATTTATGAGAGCAAGGGATGCTATCAAGGATGGAAATATTTCCAAGTAGTCCAAGTCAGAGATGAAAAAGTTCTGGTGCCTTTGCTCAGACTTTTTCTGGGCCAAACCCCTTTAAACTGAAAAAGCGGATCCTATACGAAGAGGTTTACGTTTTTGTTAACATTTCAGCACTTCTTCCGGTACTGCATAGCACCTAGAAATCCAAATTTTCCTTAAAAATGAAAAATTTGAATGAAGAAGATGGCCTCGTGTGGGAATTTCGTTATGGTGTGAATGAAATTTGACCACAGTGGTGCTGATTCCAAAGGGCTCCTGGTTTTCAGGCATCTTCTGGGTCTCTGTCTCCTAACTACACAGGAGGTCCAAATCCTGTACTTCCAACCACCAAACCGCACATGTGTAAGAAATGAAGAGTGACTTATGGCCAAGCAAAGGAGTGAATTTATCTATGGATTTCTTCATCTTATTGACTATGCTTACAAGAATCAGTGCTCCCCGTGCACCCTGTTGGCTGCAAATGCCAGTGTGAACATCAGAAGCTCCTCCTACTTTGCAGCCCATGCCCTGGCAGCCCCAAAGAAGCAAGAGCGATGCTCGTGTTTTCCTCCTCCCAAAAGGCCAGGATTTACCTCCAGAGGGCACTGCAAACTTGCTATGCTGGTGGCCGCCAGCATGTGCTGTGCAACAGGGAGCTGTTCAATGGGCATCTTACTGCGATTAGGGGACCTCAGAATATTTTGGTGATATTTTAACTGTCACTTTGACTGCAAAGCATCGAAGTGTTTCTAGCCATACCTTGTATGCACCTGTGAACTAAAAAAATACCCGTCTTTTGTTATCAGATTACTGAGCTAATGGAGTGAATGTGAAAAACATGAGCAGCAAAGGAACAGATCTAAATCAATCATGAAGTTAAAGATCACTTGATATAAATCTCTGCTAATTTTCAGTGAACAGATGCTGTACAAGCAAATATTCATACAGTAAAAATATGTAAAGCCAGAGTTCTAAGAAAAGACGTGATAGTGCTTCCAAACAAGCACAAACTGTGATAATCTCTTTCTTGATGTTACTGACAGACACTCCTTTCCTTCCCTAAGTAGTGTCCAGAGCAGACAGAAGCACACAGAGGGGGAATCAAGGCACAGAGAGGGAATCACAGCACAGAGAGGAAGTGGAGAAATCTGAGTGCTGTGGAAGGTGGATATGATTATAGCATTAGAGAAGTGCTGGTCTAAGTGTGGCTCACAAGGTTGCGTTGGAAGCCTGTGATGCTGATCTTACAGCACCATGAGCTTCAGGAGTGTGTCTGGGTTCTTTTGTCCTGCCCATGTTAAAATAGCTGAGGAAGACCATACCAGCCTCAGGGACCAAAGTAGAAATGAGGCACAAAGTTGCTTGTTGCTCCACTGCTGGCCTCTTCCATGTACTTCCATTACTTCTCTGGCTTCACTACCCAATAGTGTGTAGTTCTCCTCCGCTTGAGTGAGATGAGCTGAGAGGTTTGCTAGTCCAGTACTGAATCACTGACTCTTTGCTGGAATTGCCCCACTCAGCTGTCCTGGAGTGGGAAGGAACAGTTTGCTCCAGGCTACTACCTTGGTGCAGGCGGAGCAACAGGCAGTGTTGAGTTAGGCTCTCAGCTTGAGCAGAGAGCTCCTCTTGCCATGGCTCCAAAGCAAAACCACCCTTGGGCAGATCAGCTAAAGCAGCAGGCAGAAGAGTGCAGACAGGGTAAGTGGTGAAGGAGAAGCAAAGATGTATTGGATAGTATGGTCACTGGGATGGTCATGCACAGCTTTCCGTGAACTGGAATGCAAGTCCTGTGAAAAATGAAAACTCCAGTAGTTGGTTTTGGTCTAACAGTTAAACAAAGGGACTGAAATGTATCATTAATTTATAAGATGTTCCAAACTGTTCATTCCGAAAGTCAAAGCATTTTGTTTCAGCTTGATTTGACCACATCCACTGGATCAGTTGCAGTGCCTTAGGCTTCCCGTTTGGATTCATCTCTGTGGTACACAGCAGCAGTTCAGGTAGGGAGGATATATCACAACATCTCCACAGATTAAATCAAAGCAGAAATTGCAGAGAATGGGAGGTGTAGGGGAAAAAGAAAGGAAGAATGTGAGATACCATTTCTCTAAGACTGTGGTAGCTGAGGCAGACAGAGATGAATGAATAATTGACCTAAAAAGAAGTGTTTTCAAAAGGGTCAGCTGATGTGTTTCAACTGGGTCAACAAATCCTGTCTCCAAATCTTTCATTTTGATTTTCTGACTAAAGTGAAACAAAAATTACTGCATTTTCCTTCAGAAGGCATTGGCAGAGAATTCCCAACCGGCTCTGCTGGTAGCATGGAAGAGAAGTTTATTTTTCTGAGCTGGTAGCAAATTTCCATACCCAACTCTTGGTCTTCTAGATAAGACCCCACTATTGCCTTTATTGTTAATTTGGCCTCCTTGGTGAATCTAATGGCTTGGGATCTGGGGATGGTTTAGCAACCACGAATGCTCTCTTTGCCATCTGGACTCCATCTTTTGGGGTTTTTGTTTAGCTGAAAATACCCATTTCCCCTCATATCTGCACCAGCCCCACTTTCTTCATTCTGGTCCAGTTTTGTTGCCTCTCGCCTCGAGGTTGTCATTTGAATTAGGGGTCCCATCTGTTGTTCTCCTGAGCAGCGCAGAAATAGAAAACCCTGCTGGCGAATGGAGTGTTGCTTTGCAAGACCAGACTGAGCTCTGCATCCAATTTAATGCTCAGTTTAAGTTCAGTTGAACACGCACCTTAGATCTTTGTTTTTCAGGGGCAATGTGCCAAGTAAATGGAAATCTGGGTTTGACAATTTTCCATTTCCTTAAAGACATAAGCAAGCTATGGGAAAGAGTGGGTTGCTGAGAGTCAGGGGTGGCTCTGAGCATTTAGTTGCCCATGCTTGTCAGTGCATCTTTTTCTGCTGGTGTTTGACGTCTTGCACTCTCATTTGCAAAGCTGGAACCCCAAGCACTCTGTGTGGGCAGAAATGTGTCCAACCAGGCACTGAGCTCTCCTGTCTTACTAAAGCCATCTGCAAGCATTTGTGGCCTCTGGCCATTTCAAAGCTTCTCTGAATAAATGTATGTGTATGAACTTCTGTGTAAACAGTTCCTGTTACACTAAATAGGAATGGCATAGCTTAATGCTTATTTGATGGCACATTCTGTGAAGACGTCTCACTTGTAAAGCAATTAACACATCTATTAGCTAAAACATGTAACTTGGGATTAGGCAGGAGAAATTCCTTAACGTTCAAAATTGATACGAATTTTATAGCCTCTCCCTATTCAGTAACAGCAGAAGAGAGTCTTCATGTGGGTCTTGTCCTGTCGTTTTTACACTTCACCCCAGTGGGATGCTGACACCATCAATGTGCAGTTGAGTCCGTGATTAAATGGATGTGGGCTTGGAAAGACAGCCAGCCAGCCTGGAACACTGAAGGACTCATGCTTGAGTCCTTTATCTTCCATTGTGACTCCCCAGTCTTGTCTCCAATTAAGGAGACCTATTTCTTCCACATCTTCCACATACCAAAACCTGCAGGAAGGGCCTTTACCCTACAGTGCAGCAGCATCTCCACTGAGTAGTACAATAACTATTGACAAAAGGTGGGTCTAGATAGTAAACTATGAGTATAATTCTTGACTGAAGTCCTCCTCAGACACAGACATTCAAACCCTGGGCTTTGGTATATGCCCTAGTCAGAGATAAGAGCTAGCTGCAAACCTTGGGTCAGGAACCTGACTGTGAATTTCAGTGACTTACAGGGGTTGTCCATGCAAACAGTGTTACTGTCTGTACTGCTGAATTCCAATCAAGTCATTCTTGAGAGTCAGAGAAAGCAACAGACAGCTTGTCACTCACTGTGCTGCTTTTGAATTGGAATAAACTTCCCAGTCTTTAAAAATAAAGCTGTGGGAAGCAGCTACATTTTATGGAGGCTTCTCACCCTCTAAATATGTACAAGGAAGCAAAGGGCAGAGATTTTATCACTGGAATCTAAATCAGATTCAGTTTCTGGATGTAAACCTGAATGTAAATTTTACATGCAAAGTGCCCAAAGTCTACAAATGTGAATCTTCTGTTACCCTTGACTACTACCAATGTGAGGTAGGCTGCACCAGTAGTATGAGAAAGTTGAAATGAACTCATGCTGCTATTTCATTACTGTTCATTGTGAACTCTGCTTTTATAAAACACTTGTATCTCTTCCAGAAACAGGATGTGCAAACAGTGACAATGATAATTTCTGATGTTCTTCTTCTTGGGTTCCCATCTATCTTCACTGGTCTGTAAACAGTCAAGAAGGTGAGGAAGACCTGGTCACCTCCATCCTGTTTCACCTTGTGACATGGAATGCTGACCTCAGTATTTCCAAGCTTGTATGCAGATTGCAGCAGGGGAGGTATGACAGAGGAGAACGTGCATGTTTGGCATCCTTGATGTACAGGAGCAACCATGTAAACTTGGTCATGTTTGCCAGCATCTGATTTCGCTTTTCCTTGTAGCTCAGAGGTAGCTGGAACTCTGGTTTTATGACTAAGAAAATAAGTTTGTAGGCATGTGGAGCAAGGAAAGGAGAGCCAGATCTCATTCTCTGGGTGTAAAAAGTTCCTCTTTGTAAGACAGAGGATTTTCATTCCCTTTGTATACAGTATAACCCAGTGTGTGGCTCTCATTCTCTTGCACTGCACAAGGTGTGAGTGGTACCGGCAGGAGGGCTGGCAGAGGTGATGGGTAGCTCTATCACTTTGCAGTTCTGTGTTTTAAAGGATGGAAATGGCCTAGCTCTCTTAGCTTGGTAGTGCTGTGAAGGTCAGAGCATGTTGTACTGGAAAGAGCCATCCTCCCTCCTGCTCTGGCTGATAGAAATCCCAGGGAGGATTTTAAGCAAGGATTTATTTGAAAACAGGTGAAAGCAAGCAAATTAATCAGCTAGCAAGAAGAAAATGATGTTCTGGAGGACTTAAGCACTCTGAATCATGAGCCGGACCCACAGCCAGAGGCAGTGGCAGGCTTGCCAGCATGAACACACAAAGAAATCATGGAGCAGGACACTCAAGTCAGTGAACAAGATGCTGCAGCAGCCTGCTGCTTGGGTCTTGCCTTTTGCAGTGAGTAGTGGGAGGCAGGCAAGGTGGATGTGCTGCAGTTGATGTGCTGCAAATGCTTCCTCAGCAGTTACCAGAAGCACAAAAAAGAAAGCCTTCCTCTGATTAACAGAGTTCCTCCTCGCTAAATCACTCAGTTTATGGTGCTTTCAGGAAGGAATTGAAAGTAAGCCAGTTTGGTGCTGCTGAGTGCCTCTGATTTTAGTGTTGTGATTTAGGGCGCATGGTCATCCTAAGGGAGCTGCAGTGCTCTGCTCTGTGTCAGGGCCACCTGCATGTCACTGTCCGACTGGGAAGACCTTTATTTTACTATGAGTTGTGATGTTCAGGCTGCCTTGTTCTTCTGCTTAATGTTTATACTGGTAATTTATGAGGGACAGGAGGTGCAGCCAGGAGTGGGTATATCGATCTATTCTCATGGGAAGGAATACTGCAATATTCTGCCTTTTCTGAGAGAAACAAGCAAATCTCTCATCTCACAGTGTTGTCACAGTGAGGAGACTCTGTGCTGGAGTAAGTGGGTAAATGGGAATAATATATAGGAGACACGTAAGAGAAGGCTTAAAACATGAGTAGGTATTAATGTCTCTGTTCTGATTAATTCAAATATGCCATCAGCTGCGTGAATCAAAGGAAAAGTAAGAATGTGTATATCCATTTTGTAATGAATTTGCTTAGACTCCATTTATTCCTGTTCTGAGTTTACCTTTCAGTGGTAGCTTCCTGGTAGGAAAACCTTCTGGAAAGATGCATTTGAACTTAATGTGGCAGTTGGTCCACAAGAGGTGAATTTTAAACTTGCAATCCTGTGATTCTGCTGTGGAAGCACAATCCCAAGAGTCACTCACAACTATCTAAACATTAGAACAACCCACCCCAGATGGCTTGGAGTAATCATTCCTAGCACTGAGCTGCAGTAAGTAATTTTTTACCAAGCATATTCTAACAGAAGCGATTTTCGATAGCAAATGCCTCAGATAACATTTCCCACTGTTTGTTATCAGGAAACATGCTAGCAGAGAGGAGAGGATTTACTGAGTAAATGAGATGTATCAGCAGCTTGCATCCAGCTGCCGGTCCCAGGCTGGAGGCTGAGATCAGTTGGCAGCGAGGGCTGAATGTGAGGCTCCTTACTGATCCCTTACCTGGTGTCCACAGGTGAGAGCTGCTGCTCCACAGTGCCACAGAGTCACATCTTGTCCCCAGAGAACCTTGTTATTGTCCTTTACAAAGACAAATGACTTTGCTTTGCACAGGAGCCCATTTCCCGCTGACTGTTCCCAATGCCAGGGGTTAACCATGCCCTTGAAAGACCAGAGAATTGCAGTTCAAGGGTTCAGAAGCAGCCACTGGGCAGGCAGCTGCTTCCCTTCAAAGGTTACCAGTGTGTATTGCACACATAACACACTGTCCTCCTGAGTACATACTGAGAGAATGCCCTCACCCAAGCTTTTGTTGGGGGTCATACTTCTCTCCCTATCTGTTCATAAGCAGGTGATGTCAGCCTGTTACTCCTTCCTTCCTCCAGGCAAAACTGAGCGACAATGAGCAAATCATAGGTGAGATTTGGAGAGGGGTTGCTGATGGTGCCAGAATGCAGGGTGACCTCAGGAACAGGCACTGCCACTGAGTCACAGCATGACATCAACACTCCTGCTCCACTGAAAGGGGTTTGCTATCTGCAGAACAACGGGGCTTAGGCCTGTGCTCCCATTGTGTTACAGTTAATGCTGACATTCACTGGCAAGCAGGACTGCTCTTAGCTAATCTGATCAAGCCTTGTTTAATGGGGTGGATAACAGCAATGGGAATTCTAAAGGGGTGATGCCATGCTCTGGTCTGGAAATGAAAGTGGGTTCAGGTCACAGTGGGGAGTCACCCTCTCACTTCACAGCTTAGCTGGGTATGTGTTCTGCTTAGGACCGGGTGAGACTGCAGATGCTGTGGGCAGCCCTTCTGGAGCTGAAGCAGCTTCTTGGCTGGCTAGGAATGAAATGTAAAACTGAGGTTTACCTCTCCTGTTCTCCTTACACCATTCTCGCCAGCTTTGTCATTCCCTCAGACTTCGAGGGAGCTGTTCAAAGCCTTGGGAGTAAGTGCAACCAAGAAGTCTAAGGAGAAGAGGGGGACACTCCTGTCTTCCATGCAGAGAATTTGCAGGATAGAGAGTACAGTCCTGTGGGGATTGCTTTTTCCATGTGCTTGTGATATTGAAAGGATGGCTGCTGGGTGAGGAGCCCTCTTCCATGGGGCTTCCAAATCCCCCTGCAGCAGGCTCTGCACTGTGCATCATTGCCCTCTCCTCTACTCCCACTCCCACTAACACAGGTTTTTGCACAGCCCTTGTCTTCTGCATCACAAATACTGCATTTTTCTTGGATTATAGTGATAGGACATTATATATGTCTGGTGAGGAGAAGCAGTGGCTTGGCCTTAGAGATCTAGGGGTTGGGTATACCTCATCTCAAAACTACAGTGGGGACGCATCTTCCTGAGCTATGCAGAGTCCTTTCACCTGATCTTACTCACAAGCTTGTCCGATGGACCCCAGGTCCTTGTGATCTTACTTTGCTTTCTCCAGTGGGTATGTGGAACTCAATGGTAGCCCCTTCCATGATGCATGTTACTGTGCACCTTGAGACATAGGATAAGCCCGACATGTACAGACTGGCAGACTGCAGAGTATTTGGGCACTTGTATGCAACAATTCACTACAATAAAAGCTTCAAGTGAGTAGTCTGGTGAAAACAGGCTTTGCAGCAGATTTTTCCCCTGTGTCTGTAGTCCAAACCTCCAGCCTCAGAAGGTGATGAGTATGAAACAGCTAAATATGAGTCTACTTTTGAGATACGAGAAGGGTGGAAAGTCAGGAGCTGGAGATTACTGGACTATCAAAATTCTTCCACTACTAATCAATCTGTTGCTTTATAATTGCTTGAGCCAAAGATGAAGTTTTACTCTGCCCCATCCAGCAATCTCCCACAAATTCCAGGTTGGGGTAGCTGTGATCTTCCATGTTCTTATTCCCAACTAAGGATCCAGTAGCTTTAATAGCTGGTGTGAAACAGAATACTTTTGAGGAGGATGCCATGTTTTAGAAGGCTGAGCAGGTAGTAGAATGACCTTCTTTGCCCCTCATCTGTCTTAATTTGACTGTTGCAGGAGAAGTTGTTTTAGTGCCACTGTTTGTTCCGCATCATGGATTGCAGTAGGGCAGTGCTGCCGTATGTGGATTTACAGCAGGTCCAAGAGGAACCACTTGAATCACAAGGAAGGCTGAAAACCATCCCTTGCAAACATGTGCACCAATACTGGGTTTTATATAACCCTCTTTTAGACACAGGCTAAATCTAGGGCTACCACTCTTGTAAAAGCAGTGCTCTCTCCCTAGGAAAATAAAAATGAAGCCAGCCTTTTCCAGACAGTTATTTCCAGGCCACATAGCAGGAGTGAATGATGTGAAATGATATTTCAGTAGCAGCCCTGAGTAGAAGGGTTGCATAACCAGCCACTGTCCTGTGTCAAATCTCAGTGGATGTTACTAGGAAGACAGGGTGTTTTTACTCCCAGCTAATGCAGGAAGCGTGGGTTTTGTATTGGTTACTCAATGCAGCCCCTTTCACTGTGGCATGGCTGGTTATTATAGGTGTCTGCATGTATAACTATAATATATATACATACACAGTAGTAATGACCTCATAATGATAAGCCAATGACTAGAGCAGCTTGCTTCAAGTGAGGACACATGGATTTAGCTGAACTCTGGCACTGACTTAGTATGTGAACCCAGATAATCCATTAATTTCCATGCAGCTTGTTATCCTGCATTGAATTTAGAAATTTAGAAATCCTTACAAATCCTTACAAATCCCTTGGTCATCTTTGCTAACCTTTATGGTAGGATGTCAATCCAAGCACTGTTGTTACAATAAGGAGGATTTCTGTTACAGGGTCCTAGGAATTCAAGGCAAAAGAATTAGTTTCAGTTCTTTCTGATAATTCTGATCGAGCTTTGGTAGCCTCCAGTTTAGCAGCGTAATCTGTAGAAGGTTCTCTTTGCCAGGTTTCCCATGGGCTTTATTTGGTGTCATGACTGTGAACACCAAAGAAGGCAAGACAACAGCTTTATGTTCCAATTTCTCTGTTTCCAGGATGATTTAAAAGAATCTGAGGGTGTGTGTGTGTGTGTGTGTGTGTCAGAATTCACATCTGCACCCACATTTTAGTGTCTGCTCCTCTGCTGCTTACTGATGGTTCAAGTGATGACAAGCAAGTTGACCCAGATCTGTATCGAAAGTCTGTATTTGGAGCTCTGAAAGCCAGTGATTGGTACTTAGGTTTAGTGGACCCATCGGTATATAACATAAGCATGCTAAATGTCTAGGCCAAGTGGGACAAGGACTCCAAGCAAGAACATCATGTCAGCGTTCTTCGGTTTTTATTGATGTGTTCATAATGTCTTGCCAGATTCCTGGTGTAATAGACAAAATGTCCTTCTGAGGAGCTTGCAGAACACCTAGGAAAGGGTGGGAAGGAATATGTATGTGCTTTTAAATACTGATCAACTAGGTTCCCTGAGGAAATGGGGCAAAGTGAGGTTGGAAAGTGTCCCTGCACTGTGGTTGAGCTCAGAGGTGAGGAACAAGACACTGCTAATCTGTCTCATATAAAGTCTCATATAAAGAGGCCAGCAAGTACAGATGTGAGAACTTTTGTGTTTTGAGAGTAAAGATTTGCTAAGATTGCTGTGTTACCTTGAGCTGTAGCCTCAAACTCAGTGTGTGTGATGCTGAGGGGTGGTTCTAACCATCCCTCTTCCTAAGCAACCCATTCGTGTTTGCTTGTGAGATGCCTTTTCTGTTGCACAGGCTAATGTATGTGTTATAGATGAAGATACTGCTTCGATAGGTAGGCTGAAATATACTGCCTTGGATGATTTGTGAAATGAACAGATAGGCAGAAAGCGAGCCCTGCTTTTATCTTGTGCACATGCAATTGAACAGAAATAGCTTCCTCAGTCAGCAGCACATAAGCTTTCATCTCCCCCCACCCTGAGCTGACATCTTCCATCACTGAGCTCATCTCCTCTTTGATCTGCTTTTTTGTTTTCAAACAACCTATTCTTTCATCGAGAAAGATCAGCTTCTCCTGTGGGCAGAACATCAGTAAACACACCAGAGACAAATGGAAGAGATAATAATATGAATTTATCTTCTGAATAAGTTCCTGTTCCAGAAAACTAAACAACATCTCTTTCTCCCCAGTGACATTTCTCTAATAACCATTTCATAGTAACAAGGCTATGAACAGAAGAATCTGAATGGCTTTAGGGTGTCGTAGTATTCAATCACTTCTTCAAGGTGGAAGGATTTAGACTATAAGGTTCCCAGATACTCCTGGCATTTTTTTGCAGGAGCAACAATAGTTGAATGACATATTTTAATGTGTTTGTGCCTTGCATTTCGCTATGGTGCAGTCAGTTTGTCTGTTAGGAACTGGTACAAAGCAGCTTGAAGTCTATGCGATTCTTTCAGTTAATCTTAAAGAGCCTTCTTCGAGGCCTTGAAGTGAAGGTCAGCGCTGGAGTTACTCCCTTCATCTATTCTCTAGTGAGATATGTTAATAACAAGGCATTGTGTCCCCTTTCTATTCAGGAGGACCAAGGATGTTGCAGCCCTGTTTGATCAGTTAGATCAGCTCTAGCTCTGAGAGCACCACTTCATCCATGGGTCTACACTGCCTCTTCTGACTGGTAGTGCAGTGACTGGATCCTGAAGGGTCCTTATAAAACTGCAGGCTTCAGCAAGTCATGAAAGAGATCATGTTTTAATTGAAACATTGATGTTATAAAAGATGCATGACACACTAACGGATAATATTTTGGAAACTCTAGTAGGAATTGTGTAAGAATTTGTTATGCAATATTTAAAAGCTGTAATATTTCACCTAGTTTGCTGCCATTGCTGCTGGAGAGCCCTTCCCTGCGCTACATCCTACTTCTTGTGGCTATTTTCATAGCAAAGCCGTGCAGATAGCTCACTGTGGAGTCTGTTACCATCAAGGGGTTTATCGTGAACACCCCACTTCTGTTGTGGGCTCCCTTGCTTTATGACTAGTTAAACTCACATAGCTGCTTGTGAAGTTGGTTATCCTATGGATGGGAGACAAGATTTAATTTCTGGCTCAAATTTTATCGCTCCTGTTTACAGACAGTATCCTTCCTTCTCGCTTGTATTTATGACTCTTTTAGTAAACGTATTGTAGTGGAAAGAATTATCGTGACAGCTCTGGATAAAAGCGCCCTTGACATGTAACTGTTATCATTTCTTCTCCCTATCATGTGGCAGAATGTGACTGGTTAATTTATGGTTGATGCTGTGTAAAGGACTTGCCCATGCTCTGTGTAAATGTTTGCAATTTTCCTTCTGGCTTCAGACATCTGTGGGTTGAACAGTGTGCCCAGGAACAGTGGTCTCCAAGGGGATGTCCTAACTGGAGACAACTGGGGTTTGTTCCCTCTTGTTCGTTCCCCTGCTGTATTTCTTCCTTCTCCATCACATGTGTGATGGGAGCTGTGAAAACAGCCTGGAAAACAGCTCATCTTTCCTGCCTGTTCTCTCATTTGGCAAGTTCAGGTAGAGAATTTTACTTGTAATATGCCCTGGCAGGGGATAAAGCTTAACAGTGCTTTTTCAGTCTCAAAAATAAAAGATGATCCTCTGATTATTCCCAAGTCTGTCTATTAAAGGATGAGGCTTCCAACAAATCTAGGTCTTACTTTGCAGGGAACGTTGTGTTAATGTCTTTCTGCATGAGCCCCAAATACTTTGTTCTCATTATTTAGGCTCCTGCTGACTATGGGGAGGAGCAATAGCCTGTAACTGGTGGCTGTCATTGTTACCACTTCATGGCAGGTGATATAGTAGTAGCCTGCACTGAGCTTGTTCTCCCTCTACTTTGGACACATAGTTTGTCCATATATCAGTTACTTCACATTCAATTTGTCATCCTTGCCCTTGAAAATAGAATAGATTTTTGAATACACTGCAATGTGTGATATATACTCCCTGTTCACTGCAGCAAAAGCCAATGAGTAACTGTGGGGTTGGAAGAGAAGGAGGTGGCTTCTGATATAGTAAGAGCCACTGTAGGGAGAAGCAGAGGTGTATGGTAATGTTGAAGGTCAGAGACATGAACTAAACAGGTTATTGCTGAGTTTTCCTCTTTGCCACTACTGATTAGATCCCCCAGTTGGACATAATGGGGGTGAGAAGCTGTTCTCATTTCATACTGAGGTTTTCAGCCTGTAGAGCTCTTCCTGGCCTAATCCATGTGTTCATTTCA
This sequence comes from Forpus xanthops, assembly GCA_032466535.1. Taxonomy (NCBI): domain Eukaryota; kingdom Metazoa; phylum Chordata; class Aves; order Psittaciformes; family Psittacidae; genus Forpus; species Forpus xanthops. The sequence goes on from JASSUY010045661.1 coordinate 20,542, forward strand.
CTTGCTGCACAGCTGCACTGGAGGTCCTATGTCAGAGGCAAAAACTGCCCAGACAGGTTTCAAAAGTCACGCTGTTGTTTATTGCAATATGATGAACATACTCCTTTGAAAACAAGTCTCATTTAAAGTGTACAACCCTGAGCCTTCAGAACTGCTGCCTCCTTGGAAATATTGGCTGTAGTGTTGCGAGCAGGGCACTGATCCCTTCTCTCTTCTCAAGCGAAATGGGAATTCGTCATCTTCCCTGGTGTAGCTTCTATCCATCTGGCAGTGCAGTCATCAAAACCCAATGACAGCAGAACACAAAGGAACAAGCAGAGAAAGCTGCTTTTCTCAACTTGTACTACCTTTAGTTATCAGCCTGTGATCAGTGCTGTGGTAATTGGTGACAACAACTGAGGAAATGCTGGTTATTACAGGAGGTGAATGTCCCTATCTGTCATCTGAGTCCAACTTGCTTATCTTCAAATTGGAGCACGGGGTCATTAAAGCAAGATCATATTATTGCACTGATGGAACAGGCAGTCTGCTAAGTTTTTGGATACCAGATGGTAAATGCAGCTTGAGTTGGCAAATTGTTGCTCTTCTTCCTGCCGTGCAAAGGCTTTTTATCTACAAGCATAATAAAAACAGAACAGAAAACCAAGGAGAAATTTCTTTAATCAAGCATGAAACATTTGCAAGAAAATAATAACAACAAGGAAAAAACTGAGATCAAAGTACAAGAACAGATTCTGCCTCAGTGCTTTCTGATTTGTTTCTCTTGTGTCAGAGCCCTGAGGACCAAAGCCTGCTGATTTTATTGCACAGAGAAGCCTAATGACCTCAGTAGGAATTTATTGATAAAATAAGGTACCGCTGAGCACGAGTCTGTCCAGATTTATCATATATAAATATATATAACAGATATTTCTGAAATTCTGCAATTTTCACAAAATAATGGGGAGGGATGAGAGGTTTAGAAAAGGTAGAATTAATAATAGACAATTACTGACGATAGGACCAGTCATGTTGATGATTGGTATATAAAAGTGAGATTGGTATATAAAAACCTTTAAAATGCTGCAGCAGCCTCCAAGTACAAGCTTTGTCATAGAATCATAAAATGGTTTGGGTTGGAAAGGACCTTATGATCATCAGTTCCAAACCCCTGCCATGGGCAGGGGCATCTCACACTAGACCATGCCACCCAAGGCTTTGTTCAGCCGGGCCTTGAACACTGTCAGAGATGGAGCATTCACGACTTCTCTGGGCATCCTGTGCCAGTGCCTCACCACCCTCACAGTAAAGAGCTTCTTCCTTATATCTGACATGAACTTCCCCTGTTTAAGGTTAAAGCCATCACCTCTTGGGCTATTGCTACACTCGAAACTAGACAACAAGAGTCCTTGGCAGTGTTCTTGAGAAGGCAGTTCTGTCTTAGTGGGGGATTCATCAGAGGCAAAGAGAAATCTTCCCATCTCTAGATTCAAAAATCAAGGAATTCTTGTGAGGCTTCACAAAAATAAAGAAGTCATAGTGCCTCTCCAGAGCACATAATCTGCCATGAAATGCAATCATGAAAACCTCCACAAGTCTAAATCCCAGAGGCAATCAGCATATTTTGGTGGAAATCTTGAGGGAATTGAGTTGCCTGGTCTTCACTATGCAAACAAATAAATGCCACTTATCCTGCAGTTTCCATCATGGGATATAAATGTGCTTGGTTTTATAAGTTCTCTAAGATGGGGGCTCCAGTTTCCTGGAGTCCAGCATTTCTTTTTGGTGGCCGCATCCTGTAGTGTATTAGTGGGGAGTGCTTTATTTTGTGAACAATACCAGGGTAGCCTCTGACTTGGTCACCTTCAGATCTGAAAACAGAATCTAATTTCTTTGATTTGCTCTTTTTTCAGTTAACAAGTCTTGCCAACATACCAACCGATTTCTTCCTGTATGAATAGGGGTATAAGTAAAGGAAGTAATTCATGGTCATTCTGATACCAAGGATTCTGTGAGGGAAAGTGAAGGCATCCATTCAGCTGCCCTCTGCCTTTTGCTTTCTGTAGCGCGTGAGTACCCTGTTCTTAGACTGATTGCTTTGTGCTTGAGACCACAGGAATGGTTGTATGGGGTTGGGCCAGAAGCTCACCTACCTCCATGTCCCTTCCATGGCACTGGTGCCAAAGCAGACATCTAAGGAAGAGTAAAAAAAGGGGCAAACATCTAATGTTACTTCTTCTGCTCTCTAATGATTTGCAGGTCAGGGATTTCCTGAGCCAGAAAATATATCACTGACTTTGGAAAGTGGGCCATTTGCCCCAGACAAGTGGTCTGTGGTATGATGGTCCCATTCACTGAGCTGGCACCCTTTGGAGAGCATTTTGATCAACCCAGATTCTTGCCTCAAACTAGAGTACTCATTTGAGTCCTGATTATTTATCGTTGTTGTGAGCTTTCCTGTTTGTGGCCTTCATTTAATGATGAGTGCTGCAGATGGCTTATAAATTGAGACATATTTTAAAGTAAGAATGAAGCTGGTTGTGTGACCTCAGCTGCCTTGGGATTTGTACTGGGGAAAGGGAAAGAAGAAAGAATTTCCCTGCAAGTACTCAGCAGGCAGTCACTGCTCAGTGAATGAAGGCATGGATGTCATTTTACATCAGCTCTACTTGCTTACATTCCTTGTGGCTGGAGGCAGAATTTAAGAAGCCGTTGGATAGAGCTGATAGAAGGACGTAATAAAATAGTGCAGAAGGAACAAAGAAATACAAACTTAACCGGATAACATCATCAATCTGAAATGAGCTCTTCCTAAGCACTGTGGTTTTAAGGAAAAGAAGTTGCTTACTTTCTGTATTATGTTTTCTGCTGCAAAGGGAAAAAAAGCAACCCAGATAGCGTGTAGCTGTGCTTTAATACTCCAGAATTAAAGGAAAGCTTACACTGGGAGAGTCTCGGAATGCCATTTACCAGTGTGTTTTCCTGCTGTCTAGATTCTTTCATGGCAGAGAGGAATTTGATGGGCAGAGGAAACATTTTTAAGACCCTCAGTTTGCTCCTCAGAGTGCTGACTCTTTGCTGGTTCTCCATAACAGCACTTGTGATAAGGCTTTTTGCCATACAGAGATGAAGTGAGGGTTTTCATCCTTCTGATAAATGGTGACCCGAATTCATGTCATGGCCTCATCACATTGGGGCTGTATTGCATGGTGTGGGGTAGTGGGAACAATACCAGCAAGGTCAAAGAATTGCAGTCTGATGGAAGATGGTGCAGACCTTCTCAGTGTGCCAGAAGCTCCTGCAACTGCATTTCACTTGCTGACCTGGCTTTCCATCAGGTATTGAACAAGATCGTGTTGTAACCCTGTATCTGGCTGGGGCCTAAGCAAAGTACCAGATGGCTGGGAGGAGGGTGGTTCTCAGAGCTGCTCCCTTGTGCCACAGCTCAGATGTGTTCTCAACCAGGAGTGCTTCCTTCTAAAGTGTTTTCAAGAGGTGGGCTGTGATTCTGGACAAACTCCCCGTGAACCATTGTGCATCATCTGCTGTTGGGGAGGATGAATTCTTTTGGCCTTTGCATTCTCTAACAAAGCCCCAGAATAATGTGTTCTTCCAAAATAATCCTCGCGGCTTTCCGGAAGAAAAGGTGTCACTTCTAGCCAGAGTTACTTACCACTATGTGTTTAGTGTCCCTTGAGAAGCTGTAGGGTACCACCTGATCTCTAGCTGTCTCTCCAGAGGTAAGAAGACCTCTCATAGATCCTGTGCCTTATTTGCTAGGTCTGTGTGGAAATCAGATGCTGCAGGACAGCCCAATGCAGATGAACTAGGACAAGTCCTCAGCTACATCCACTTGTCCTGAGGCGGCACATATATCTGCCCATGCTTTAGGTGGTCAGAGCCAGCAGTGATGAATACAGTGTGAGGACCAACACAGCGGGGAAGCATAAAGTTTCCCCTGACTAGTTCTGTGGCCCATCTGCTGTAAGCCTGAAGGAACCTGGCAAAGAGGAGCCAGCAGCCCAGACCTAAATATGACACCAGTGCAAGTTTTACCTAATAAGAGCTGAACTAAAAAAGAAGTGTAAAGTCATTATGGCTTAGATCACTACAGCCTCATTCTTGAATATCCTGTGGCTGCCTTTTGCTGTTTTGGCAGCACAGAGCTGCTGCAGTGAAGCACAAGCAGCTGTACTCAGTTACAAATGTTTCTGGAAGAAGCTGAGTGCTGGTGAAGCAGGCACCTCCAGTGCTGTGTATTGATTTTCACCAGCTCAAAGGGGGTGTAAAACACTACCTGATCAATCCTGTCCTCTGTCTTGCTGCTCAGAGAGCTAACACCCCAGGGAGGATGGGGGTTTAATGGAGATGCTTTAATGAAGCTGCTAAAAGAGTAAGTTAGCTCTCACCAGGCCCAAAGGCTGCTCCTGACTTTCACTTTGATAAGGTCTGTGCTGTGAAGGATGGTGGAACCCCATGTCCAAGGTGGCTTATGACTGACATTACCATCTGTCGTAGTTTGAGGCCCCCCTCAAACAGTTCTGCACACCCCCCTCCCCCTCTTTCTTCCCCAGTCCCGGGGAAATGAGAAGGAGAATCAAAAGAATGCAACTCCCACAGGTTGAGATAAGA